>CM002479.1:2573138-2590901 GCA_000325765.3 Leersia perrieri
CCACACCAATACAAATCTCAGATAAATGTAACCACACTGATATACTAATCATATAAATGCTAAAGTTGGCAAGACTAGTCTATGATTGGACTAGGCAACCGCAACTATATAAAGATAAATATATTGAAGTAATGAAAGTCTTACAAAAGAACTAGAAAGCAAAGTTAGAACTTTACCCAAATTCCTCCGAAGCCTTCCTTGAACTAGAACTATTCTATTCCTATTTCTACTAGACTAATACTACAAGTAGAGTGAGCTTGATTACTTGCTTTGGTGTGTGTTGAGGAAGAGAGTGAGGCCTCATTTTATAGAGCTTCAATGCCGGCAACTTCCCATGGGAAATGACCACCATGCCCCTTGTAACCGCCACCAGGAGCCTATGAGAAGCTGCCACGTCGAAGGTCGGTGGGGAGAGGCGGTGCCTCTGGTTCGGCCGAACCACCCTTGCCTCCCACCGACTCCAGCTTTCTCCAGTGGATTGACAGGTGGGTCCCGGTGTCAGTGGCGCGTGCAATGACGGTTATTTAGGTCGGTAACTCTGTCAGTGGGCCCTCTCATTCCTTGGGAGTGAGGTTTCATCCATTTCTTCTCCTTTTTGATATATTTCCTTTACAAGTAAATATTGCGGAAATAGATTATTTTGAAATAAATATGTATTGTTAGCATACCTAAATCTCTATTATTTTGATAATATTGATGGTCAAAATGTTGCAATAACGACCGTAAATAGTTATCCAATGGGAGGCGACTGAGATGGGAGAACTCGAGCCCCTATGAATGCCTCCACCTCGCCGACTGTAGCCTCGTTGATATCGAGGTTGGGAGGCCATGTGCATCCTTGTTATGCAGATGCCGGGAGTGTTCTCGGTGCGGTTGTATCACTTTGATGTAATTGGCTGAGTGCAATAAAAGCTTTCTTTATAAAAAAAAGACGAGCAAGAGAGAGGGGTAGAGGGGGAAGGAGGCCATAAGAGATGAAATGTGGACCTTATAAAAAAAACCTTTATGCTAACTCAGTGATTTGGATCAGATTTTGCTAAAACCAGCATCTAGGCCGCCACGGTAAAAAGGTTTGTGCAAAAGTATGGTCCAAAATTTTACGGATCATTTAAAAGTTAAGAAGTGAACAAGAAGGATATAAAGTAAACTTATTCCAAGTAGAAGAAGCGAGAAAACTTTCTTTCAACACTCTAAGCCCAGGCCCCTCTTTGTAATAGGCCGGATGGGCGGGGTCCGTCCAACAAATGGGAAAACTGCAAAAGGGGGAGGGTTTTAACAAAAGCCCTGCAGAGGAGGCCGCAGCAAAGCCTCCGCGCCGCCGCCGCCGCCGCCACTACTTCGCCGGCGATCCAATCCCCCACCACCGCCGGCGCCGCCATGTCCCAGCTCGTGCTCCTCCGCCGCCTCCCGCTCCGCCCCCACAGAATCAGCATCAGCATCCGCCTCCTCAGCTCGGCCGCGGGAACCGGCGGCGGCGGCGGCGGCGGGGTGGGGCGGACGCGGCCGCAGGATGAGGAGAGCAGCAAGGCGGTGAAGGTTTCGGTGTGGTGGGATTTCGAGAACTGCCAAATCCCCAACGGCCTCAACCCCTGCCGCGTCGCCCCGCGCGTCACCGCCGCCCTCCGCGCCGCCGGCATCCGCGGCCCGCTCTCCATCACCGCCTTCGGCGACGTCATCCAGCTCACCCGCAACGCCCAGGAGGACCTCCTCACCACCGGCATCTCCATCTCCCACGTCCCCCACAGTTGCGTCCCTTCCCCCCTCTCCCCCCACTCGATTGTTCCTTCATTTGCCATTCTGTTCTGATTATTGAGATGCATCCTCTTGAGTCGTTCATTGTTTCTACATACATATGTAGAATGTAGTTATCAATTAGGAAATGAGCATGCCGCATTTGAGTGTGGATTTCACTGGATTATGCGTTGCCGGAGTAGTGACTTCATGTGCATTGCCATTTTTTTTTTTTTTGAACAAAGCACTATAAGGGAATCCCCCCACAGTTACATTAAACAAAGTTATGCACAAATAGTTACAAGGTATTGATCCAACTAGCTAGTACATCTTTCTCCATAGAACCAAGAGTGTGCAACAAAAGGACTAAGTCACTCTTAAAAAGCGATCTCCAGGATTGAATTGAGGGAACAACTACTTCAAAGATCAGAGCATTTCTCTGTTTTCAGATGTGCCAAGCTGCATATAAGACTTTCTCTACGAAATGTGAGCTATGTATATTCATTTTTGCATGCTGTAACATATTCCCAAACTCCATAGTTGTATCCCAAGTAATACCAATGCTTCTCCAACAGCTTGTACTGAAAGTGCACTGAAGAACAGATGAAGAAAATTTTCTCTAATGTTATGGTTGCAGAGTACACATGTCAGTTTACTTCCTTGTGGAGCACTATGCTTTCTATACAACATGTCGCTTGTGTTTAGTCTGTCAATTACTAAAAACCAGCCAAACACTTTTATGTCCACTGTGCATCTGCTATCCAATATATATCCCATATCCATTTGAGATAGTTTGGAGCCTGAACTGATAAGAAAATCATTGCATATACTTTCTGAGTGAGTATTTTTCATTTCCCCACAAATAAACCCAAATGTCAGTTTCCTCTCCGAAAGACAAGTTATCATTCTCATCTTTGATAAGCAAAAATTCATTATAGGCTTGCTCTGACAGAGGTAAAAAGACCCTGATCAATTAATCTTTGACAGGCCATCCAAACTGAATCCTTTCTATTGATTGCAAATGAATAATCTCTCGAAATTTCTCTTGATCTCAATCTGTCATTCCATAAATCTTCCCAGTGAAGACATGTTCAACAATCTCTCACTAAACATTTGGCAGTACCCCTACGGATATCAACAAATTGATCCTCTAACAGACTGAGCATGAGGAATTGAAAAATATATGTTTCAAATAAGTTTTACCCATGGCAATGGCAACTCACTGTAAAACTTATGTAAGTTCATCAAAAGTGCATTGTTTTTCAATCTCAGGTTACCTCCTATATAATACAGAGTACAAGAGCTATGCTTGTCTTCTGTTTAGGGTCACAAAGGCTACACCTTTTTGTGGGCATGGGATCAGATTTGTCGGTTTCTTTTTATAGTGAAGCACTATAGTAAATCTATTTGATTAATGTTTACTTGATTTTGATGACAACTAGCTTCGAATTGCTACAATATCAGGGCTATTTCATTTTCAACATGGATACTGGGAAAAATCTCTACGAATGTTTACCTTTTTTTTTTTTGAATTCCTTATGTAGTCATGCAGTTCTCTTTGTTTCAGATGTGTAAATTATTAGGTAGTTCCTGAGTATTGTTGTTGAGCTTAATATACTTTATGGAACTCCAATATCAGGGGGTTAGTTTTATGGTATCACCACCATACATGACACTTGTAAGTGCTTAGATGTTGCCATGTTGGTTCATCAATGATGAAGTAGCAGCATTAGCACTTCTCACTAGTACTACTTATATTAACAGTAAAAATTTAGTATTCTCTCAGTCTCACCTCTCTTATTATTGTTTTTCCGTGCATGCCTTTTCTTATGTAGTATTTTGGTTTCTTCTCATACTGATAATAAATGCTATTGCTGTGATGTAGGTGGAAAGAATAGTTCTGACCGGTCATTTATGGCTGATCTTGTCTACTGGATCGCACAGAACCCCCCGCCAGCCCATTTTTTCCTGATATCTGGGGATAAAGACTTTGCAAACATTTTGCATCGCCTGCGAATGAGCAACTATAACATACTGCTTGCTTGTCCTACTAATACTGCTAGCAGTGTACTCTGTAGTGCAGCAACTATCATGTGGCCATGGGAAGCTCTAGTGAAAGGTGAGTGTTTCTCACCTAAACGTTTTAACCACCCACCTGATGGTTTATCCAGTTCTTGGTATGGCCACTACAAAGGAGCCCTTGATGATCCTTTTCCAGGCACAGAATCTAAGGAGCTCGTTATAGTACCATCTGATCTCAAGCATGATTCAATCCCCAGATATGTGGTTACGGGGATCCAGGAGGTACTAGAATCATTTCCTAATGGAGTGAACCTGTCAGATCTCCGACTAGAGCTAAAAAAGAAAAATATTTATCTGGGAAACGACTTTTTTGGCCACAAGAAGTTCTCTTGCCTTCTCCAATCGTTGCCAGATGTTGTGGAATTTATTAATACTCCATCTGGTGAAAACCAGCCATATGTAATTCGGGCCGGTGGAAAGTTAATGGATCCTGACAAACAATGTTTCAAGACTTCCACTGAAAGTGATGTCAGGGACAATAACTTGAATCGAGCAACACACGATGACAGGCCATCTCCACTCTCTGTGTCATCTTTTTCTGAAAAGAATGCTAAGACTGAAAATGCTAAGACTGTAAACAAGAATCCACCAACATTTGCTGTCTCATCTTCCCAATCAGATGTCTTACCTGAGGATCAAAAGGAGCATGCAACTGCCAACTTGAATGCACAGATAGAATCACCAGAGCGCCACAAGGAAGTTGATCTTACGAAAGCCTCAGGAATAACGTCAGGGGTGGAAGACAATGTTAACAAAGAAGGGCTATTCAAAAGGATCTGGCTAATGTGGAATGGTCCTGAGAATGCCAAGTCTGAAGTTTCCCATCTTGAAAACACTTCCACTGTAGTGGTTGATGATGTGCAATCTCTTCAGCAACAGCATAATACTGATGAGTGTGAGAGAACTTTGAATAGAATCCATAAGAAATCTTGTGGAAATGACAGCTCAGACAGAACTAGTAGTGTTACAACTGGCAGTGATGCACCAACTCCATCTGATGATGATTGCCCTAAAAAGTTAAAGCATGGGATCGATATGGAATTGTCTGATAGGGATGCATCATACTCAGAACCTTGTGATAAATCTACATCTGTTTCCATGGAGAAAGCTGGGGAAAGAGATGGCATTTCCAAAACGGGCAAGGGCTTATTTAGCTGGGTAACAGGGTTGATGAAATTTGGAAAATCAGATGCAGATGATGTTACAGCCAATAGAAATTTAATTGATGAAGCAAGGACAGACTCAATTGCAAGACCTGAATCATTAAAGGTCCCAGCTTGTGGAAGTGCCCAACAGGAGGTTCATGAAATATTCACAAAATCTTTCTTCTGGGATGTTTTGCGGCAACAGCTATCGAAACCCCTTAGTTCTGAGCTTGTTTCAAAAGCAAAGACAAGGTACTGATTTACGCCTTTATAATTAATTAATGTCTTCTGATTAGCTGTAGATCGTGTTTTGCATAACAGACTTTATTCACCTGAAATAATAGTTTTCCAAACGTGAAGTCATATTGACAACCAATGACACGGTGTTCTCATTTTCTTTTTCTATATCAGAAGCAATATGTAGGTCTATCAACTATCAACCTGTCAATTAGTGAGAAGAAAATAATTCACAAAGCTAAGATGTTTTATACCCTGATGCTAGCAAGACAATTCTGAGTGTGTTTTTGAAAGATAAAAAACTTCAGTTTATATCTATAATAGAGCCAATGGGGAAGTTGAAATAAATGTTATTTTGCTCAGATGGCTATGTGTTTCAGTGTTTGTAGCTGGAATACCTGTAAGTCTATAAAGCTACAATAATCTTGCTGTTACTTCCTATTAGCTTGTCTGTTAAGGTATAGTAGAACTAATTGCAGGGAAAAGAATAATTCTTACCCAGATTCTTATGAGATGAGATAATAATATGATAAATTATGTTATGTGTTTTTGGTCCTTTGATGAAACTTACTGACAAGATTACTTTTTTGTGACCAGGGAGGAGTTAGTGCATCAACTGCAAAAATTAGATTGTTCGCCTCTGAAAGGCCTAGCCAAGAAAGATCTCCATCAGCTGGTAAATTTGTTAGTTTCAGAGAAGAAATGGGTTGAAGAAACTCCTTCCAGGTATTTTCCATTTTGTCTTACCCTCCCTCGCAAGAGAACGTGTGTTCCATCAAACTCCAGGAGGTTTGATGGTCTCAGTTCTCTTTTTCCGAATGGGAAGCAATTGCAGCCGGACAAACAAGCCAGTGATAAAAGCACAAACAGTCCTCACACAAGGGAGGGAACTTTGTCTGACTGTCACAAGCTGTTAAAGGACCTTCTTCTGGAATATGAATATGGATTTAACATCAGCATTTTCAAGCTCCGTTTTTCTCAGAAGCATGGATATGAGCTAGACCCTCAAAAGCTTGGATATCCAGATCTAAAGTCAATGTTGCAGATTATGCCTGGTGTAAGAGTAAAATTTCCAAGGGTTCTACCTTCAGAAAACGGGAATGGCCAAGCTGGCGGCAAGGGCAATGGAAAGCAAAGTAACAGCGATGACCTTGTTTGGGAGGAACTTGGCCCTGTATCTGCTACTACTGAAACTGTTGAGGGGGTTGACAAAGAAATGTGCTACCGTCCTCCAACTCTTTCAGAAGATGATTTTTCAGAGGATGAGAACCATGCAGACCAACAGCCAAGAAGAGAGACTGAACCAAGCTCGCTCCTGCAAATTATTGATTCCTGGCACAACAGTAAGGATGTTTCTAGCAAAAAAACTCAAGACATTGATGGGCTTGTTGATTGTTCAAGGAATGATCGTGCACTAAATGTTACGAGGCCACAGCAGAAACAATATTCTTTCGTGTCAGACTCAGAAGAAGATAAGGAGAAGGATAAGCTGGTTGAGAGCGTCTTGGGCAGCCTGCAAAAAGCACGGACGTCAAAGATGCACAGCTGAAACTCAATATGCATAAATATTGAATGTTGACTTTGCTGCTTTCATCCTCAAACTGCAGCAGTTAGCCTGGTAAATTTCTGAAAGCACTTCGTTGTTTACGTTAGTCATACATCAAAAAGTGGCACTGTTATGTTTTAGTCTACTCAAACAGTAGGTTCAGCAGCTATATATATCGGCAGGAATCATCTAACAAAGTAGCATTTTTTTTGTTCAATTGAAGAGGGCACGTTTGTGACGTGTCATATGGGTTCTAGAGTATAATAAGGGGGGATTCTGGAACTTTAGGCTTGAAAATTCTTAACCAAGAGTGATCAATGGCAATAAGATGGATTTGTGCGGTTCTCTTTTGAAAATTTCCACAATTGATGCAATAACCAGTTTCTGGTTTCTTTGACGCCATATATGGTTCTCTCCTTTTATTTGTGCTGATCGTTATTCATAAACTATTGTTTTTCTACTCTTAACCACCCCAATGACAGCTATAAAAATATTTAAGCTCCAGAAGATGAAGTAGTTGGACTTTAATCTGACATACCGTGATAGTCGGACAGTCAGCACGAAAATAGGTATAACCCTTCGATCAGAAATCCATTTTCGATAAACTTAGACTTTATGGAAAGCTTCTTGAGGTGGCTATCTAAACCAACCAAGACTAAAACCACTCATAGGATAGATTAAGGCTTAGGTTTCACTCAAGATAGCACTGGTTAGAATCATTTTGAGCACAAGACATATGCAAACACATCAACATTTCATCCCTCTCTTGATAGTATGATATTTTTATGCTCAAATGCAAAATAGAAAAGCTCTATCACTGAATGCCTTCGTAACATCTTATTTCTTCACATGAGGGTTACCAACGCCGTCATAGTTTCATCATCGGAACTATTCATCTATAACTTAATGAACATATTAATCTTAACTCATTTATATCTTTGCCTTGATCAAGATTTACTTTGGCTTGATGTTCATCAACAAATCACATCTTCTCTTAATCTTTGGCTCTTTGTCTTCATTCTTTAAATGATTGATATGGATAATCCATAGCTCTAAATGGCCTTGTACGGCCCGTCGTGACAAAGTCTTTACCCGTTTCTTCACCACCGGATTTTGGTCCTTTGGCGTCAAGCCTCTTGCTTGCCCTTCACTACCGCATGGTCTATCGTAGCCGAGCTTTGCTTGCCCTTCACTGTCTCTGCATAAATAACGACTTCCTATCACACGTCTCCAATCTTCTCCAATTGATTCTTATGAACCGATAATCTTCTTGTTATAGCTTATTATCTTCATCTTCATATTGGTTATTTGATTCTCATCCATCGACAATCAACATCTTCTAGTTCATCATCTTTATGTTGGTCATCAAATCACACTTTCTTTTCTTCACCAACATATTTCTTCTCTAGCCTTTTATTTTGATGATGGAACTTAACCACTTCTTTTTTCACATCTTCTTAACTAATCTTTTATCTTGATGTCGTAATTCAATCATAATCACACAAAGGCCGTGTTCGTTGTTTTTACAAAGGTTGTTACTGGAAAAAGAGAAAAAAAAACACCACATGTTGATGTCGATATCTTTGCGTCATCCTTTCTGTGACCTGCAGCTCTACGCGTTGGCTAGGTAAGGAGATCTGCCATGCACTATGGCACAGCCTCTTACGCTGCTGCCCTTGCCAAAGTTGGCCAAATTCGGGATACGTTGTCAAATACCCGATTGTTCCATTATTTCTTGATACACTGTCGTCCTACCTTCTGCTAGGTCAGGGAGCCGCGGTGAGCCAATGTGCTCAGGCCCGGGGACGATACGACTGCAATGTGGATCCAATTTATGCAACACTATAGATACTGGATCAATGTTTATCAATTATTTGGCCCTTTTTTTTGGCGAGGAGTTTAACACTTGATGAGCTATAGTAAACTTGATATGGTTAATGATGTATGCAATCTGTATATACTCCTGGAGCCATGCTAGTGTTGTTTAATGCATGTGCATTTCACTGGCTGGTTTGCTCTGCCACCAATCTGATTTGGATAGTCTCACATTTATTTGAAGCTAAGTAACATGATATCGATTGATATATTGAGACATTAGTGTCAAAAAGATATAAATCCAAAACAAACACATGCTACTACCTCCGGTTTTTTAAACTAACCAACGTCATATATAAAAATATAGAGGGAGTATATTAAAAAATGGTCTACAAATAAATGTAGAGAGCAGATTATGTGAATTAGTGAATAGTGCTACATTTATTTAAAAAATCTAATAGATATACGTGTTACCATTGCTATACCAAACATTAATTTATGAGAATTGAGTGCAACAAAAAAATTTATGAGAATTGAGAAGACATAAATTCAAATCAATAAATATCATATTGAATAATTTCCAATAGATAAATTATGGAATATTAGCACACAAGATCACTGATTTGGATGACGATATCGTTTCTACCTCAATCTACTCTTCAACACATCAATGTATAAATTTAAATGTTAATTAACTAGTAGTGTGCCCGTGCGTTGCAACGAGAAAAACTGAAAAAATCTCACAGTAACAAATGAAGCAAAATATTAAGATGTTACACTGTTCATATTTTTCAAAGCTATATCAAACAACTGGATTGAAATTTTCACATCAATTCACATTAATATTATTGAAGCTTGTTATGTTTTTATCTTTACCATCATCTCAAAGGCATATTTTTGATAGCCAATTGATATGAAAGCCAGTTATTTTGGCAAATATTAGAAGAATGGTTTGCAACAAACAAAA
Source organism: Leersia perrieri (assembly GCA_000325765.3). Taxonomy (NCBI): domain Eukaryota; kingdom Viridiplantae; phylum Streptophyta; class Magnoliopsida; order Poales; family Poaceae; genus Leersia; species Leersia perrieri. The sequence continues at coordinate 2,582,662 of CM002479.1, forward strand.
CTCAGGATTAAAGAACAAGAATAAATAATATCACCGTGTTATTTGATTTAATAATTTATACGGTATATTCCATGTTTGCCAACAAAAATGTAACATCATTATGAAGACAACAACTCCTCCAATAGAAGGAGAAACACACAAAACAACATAACAACCTTGAATCGAACACCAAGAATATCTCGCACCGCATGGTCCTTGCGACCAAACTCAGATATCATACAACATACTCCAGATTATTTCCCGTTGCAACGCACCGACTGGACAGTGGAAGAAAGCGCACACCTTGAGTCCTTGGTGGTTGTAGCAGGAGGTTGAGGCCGAGAGCAGAGCAGTTCCTGATGAAGCAAATGGGCATGAAGAGCTGCTTTTGGCGGTGGTGGTTATGCTGAGCTCTTCTTGAGGAGTGGATCGATAGAGGCAACAGGGCGTCAATGCCGCCGCCGACGTGGATAGTTGGCGATGGCGGACGGTGATGCGGTGGCACGTGATAGATTTGTGGAGGTGGCGGCGATGTGGATAGACGGAGGCGGAAGGGCGTGATGTGGCGAGACAGATCGGCGGAGACGGTGGTGCATTGTGCCGACGGCGACGTGAATCGGCAAGTAGACGATGGCCCTAGGGGAGGAGGAGAATTGAAGGCAGCGGATTGCGGGATGCGGAGAGGGGAATGGAGCGGTACAAGTTTACTTTTTTTAATATATTCTCACTACAGGGATTTAGTGGTAGGGGTAAAATAGGAAGTGGAAAAGTGTCAGCCAGGCAAACTCACCATTATCGTAAGGAACTTTTATAATTGTATAGATATAGATATAGATGTAGGTGAGAACATAAATTTAAATCCAGGTTCAGATCAACTATTGCTTGATGTTTGAGCTTGCGTACATAAACACTAGCAAAGAACCAAATACCAGTGAGCCAGACGAAGCATAAACGGTGAAAAGATGCAGTAAACTCCACCAATGTGCAGTCTTTCCTCATGGCACCCATCAACACCAAAACTGCCACTGCTACAAAATTGCTTGGTTCCTATGATCATGTCCTGCACCCTCATGTCCACTTCTTTACCTTGCAGTATTAAAAGGATCTTGATGTCGCCTAGGGGGAGAGGGTGAATAGGCATTCCTAAAAAAACATCACAATTTCATAGAAAATTAGAATCTCGGGCTTTCCAGTTCAAATCAGAACTTTCGATATGAAATCAAAACTTAAAACTAGCTATGAAATGTCCGGCGGATAACAAGATTAACACTGGCTATGAAATTAAAGCTGAATCATGCAACTTCTATATGAACCAAAAGGTGACTAGCAAGGTAGCTAAGTAAAATATGAGGTCACCAAATGGATTAACACATCATGCAAGTATATCGGGTAAAAATAAGCCCAAGCACAATGTAGAAGATGTAATAACAAGCAAACCGTGCAAGGAGACGTGGGATTTTGTTTCCCAAAGTTTGGATCCTTGAGGGAATCACTGCTCTCTGTTGAGGAGCTCCGACAAGCCGGGTCTTCACTAACCCTTTCCTCGGGGTTGCACAAATGTACTCCCCTTCCACTAGTCGTATCTCTTACCTTGTGGAGGCGAGATCCAACTTTCACAAACTTCCACCGGCGCACCACAAACAAATCAGTTGCTCGGAGGCGACGCCTAGCCGTTTAGGTGTCCTCAACCACTAATAGTAACAAACACAATCGAAGATTTGCTTGCTATGAATTCAATGCTCAAAGTGTGGAGTGAATCCCTCTTGCTCTCAACTTCTCAAACCCTCAACTCTCAACTATCTCCACTCAAATTCCTCTCACAAATCTCTTCCCTTCTCAAATCCCTCTCACAAATCTCTTCTCTTCTCAAATCCCTCTCACAGAGAGGTACCACAAAGGTAGGGGATTTTGGGGTGGCTATTTGGCTTTGGATGTGGATTTGTTCCCCTCCCAAATAGCTGCAAAGGATGGAGGGGGAGGAGGGGTATTTATACCCACACACAAAAATCTGCCTGTTAGGGGTAAAAAAATACATAAACTTTTTAACATGCACAGAACATTCGAGACCCCTCGGAGCATCCGAGAACATGGACATAAAACGGCTATAATTTTTTACTCGGATGTCCGATTTCGACGTTCTTAGATTCTATGGAAAGGTTACTCAGAGGGCTACCCACGTCAACCAACAACAAGGTCTAAAACCACTCTTAGGATAGGTTAAACCTTAGGTTTCTCTCAAGGTAGTACTAGGATAGGTCACTTTGAGCACCGAGACAAACAAACTCATCAATGTTGCATCCCTCTTAATAATACAGCATTTTTATACTCAAATGTAAATAGAAAGAGAGTTATACCACTAGGAATGCCCTTGTTCCATCTTCCTGCTTGATCTTGAGGGATGCCAACGACTTCATCTCACGTTAATCAAAAGATTGATGCAGACTACTCATTGCTTCAACCGGTCTCTCACGGTCCATCACGGCAAAGCATTTACTTGCCCTTCACTACCGGGTTTGGTCCCTCGGCACCAAGCCATTTGCTTGCCTTTCACCACCGCATGGTCCATCGTGACCGAGTATTACTTGCCTTTTACTGTCTTGCCATTGATAGCTATTTTGTAACCCACATCTTTCATGAATTCACTCTGTCAACCTTGTCTTTAGGTGTCATGATCTCACTTGATCATCAACACCCTTTTGCAATTCTTGGGACCTATTCTTTTCATTCAACTCAACGAAATTGTTAGTCCCAAAGATCCGGTTGTCAACATCCACTTATTGGCCAACCCATCACATATAAATGATATGAATAAATATGAAGAGTATTAATCAACACATGTGTCAAATACTCAAATTTAAGCTTAAATGTAATTATCCTAAATAAATATAAGTGAATAACATAGGATCAAGTACATGAATAGACAATGTATAGGATTTGCTCACCCTATGCATACAAAATATAAGTGTGAAGCAAGTGTATGCATAACTAGATATGAAATATTGGGAGTTTATCATATACAAGAACAGAAGGCATTTATCAACATTGATATAACAATTAACGCATACATTCACATCTCCATGTTCTCAATGTAAAGAGACTAAATAAAATATGGCTCAAACGAAATATTAGTCTCAAATGCATAAGTCAATCACATGGAAATAATATATGTTGACACATCAATGTATAATTGAGATTAGAGAGATACTCATACAAATTGATCTCCATCATTTTATCCTTGTCAACATAGAGGTCCAATATCAATAAAGATGGTTCTAACTCAACTCAAAGTCCGGGAGTGAGCTATTCAACAACTTATGGAAAAGGTTAATCCCACAAAACCGGTTTGTCATGCATCATCAAAATAACAATCACACACATAATTGATCATATATGTTTCGATCATTTTCCTTTTTGGTAATTGATGACAACCCAATATAAAACATAGAGTGGAGTGAATGGTATAGAATAAGTTCCCCCTAAAGATGTTCATGCATATGAATATAAAGAGAGACATATATGCACATGTGTATTAGATACAAAAGGAGCTCATTCTATATCTTGAACCATCAAGAGAGATAAAACTAAAATATTAAGAGTTTAGCACATACCTATCTCTATTTTCATTATTATATCCGAATGAAACTACACAAATAAATACTCATGAAAATATTAGTCTCATACAATTAGATTTGTCAATAATCACCAAAACAATATTAAAGGCACTTGCACTTTCAGATGTTGCTACTCTTTCTCTTCTATGCTTTTCGGGTTATTTTTTTTCAATTACCTAGAAGGCTCAAAGCATGCACACAGAAATGTTATGTGTTCCATTTAACAGAGAGATAAATCCATGAACTAGCATAATATAGTAATGAATAGAATTGTTGTTGTCATGTGCAGAGGCTGGGACAGAGTGTAGTGTCGAAGAGCCGCATTGCAACATTAGTTCGTGCACTGAAAAATGCAAGACAAAGTGAGCCACTTCTGCAGTAGAGGGACTGCCACATGCCACCTAAATGCTAAGCCTCAGAAATGTTGTTGCGATTTTTACTCATAATGGTGACATGAGAATAATGTTATTGGCGGTTGATGGTCAAGATGTCAATGATGTTTAGATTATTTTTAAATAACTATTTGCCTTTAATGTCCTTTATGAAACTCAAATGCAAATTGATTAATAAATATGGCTAGCTTTATTAATTGTCTCTGGCAAAGCCGGCATAGCCGTCAAGCCCAATCGACTAATAGTATTTATTGGTGATTAATCAATTTTTTCAACGGTGACTAAATTTTATAGTGGAAATGCAAGGAGTGGAGCTCGGGCAGTCGCCCAACCTACCCAGAAGGTGACCAGTGGCAAATCCACCTCTCGAGCAAACTCATGACTCAAAAATATTATTCTCATGACCTGAATTATATCAAATTTTAAAGGGAATTAAATGGTTATATTAAATTATTTGATTTGCTAATAAGTAAATTTGCAGCCAAACATGTCAGAACAAACAAATGCACAACCACACCATAATAATAATGCCGAAATATAGTACAAAATGATTTTGTCTAATAAAAAGAACAAGAAGAAGCTAATACTTAGAAATACATATTGCAGTCAAACCCATACCCAACGTGGTGTACATTAATCTGTTCGTCGAGATACCTAGACCAGCTAACACCGTCTGACACCTCTCACTATAATTTGGATCGTCATCTAGCTAAGTGTCACTACAATAACATGGGACCCAAATTCACTAGCAACAAGTATTCACCAATCACATATATAGCTACACATAAGAGGCTTCACAGAAGGCCACAAAGAGATTCGGCACAATCTTAGCATACTTCAGTCAAGTTCACGGTCAAGCATCCATTTAATGCAAGCTGTGGCACACACATGCATCTCCGCTCAAGCACTGGGCTTAGAATTAGAAGATCAGGAGGAAGGAAGGAGATAGAGTGAGAAAAATAGCCAAACCTTTTTGCAAACCCGAAATTAGCGAAATGAAAGAATTTGCACCGCACACTGCTCGAACAAGATTTCTTTGCTAACTACCAATAGCAAAACTAGCTCCTGGCCAAATGGTCATAATCAACACCATGCCGGCTTAGGAAGTGGGACCGGAGATGCACCTGTTAGTGTAGTGGTAAGGGTGTGATTCCAACCTTTAGGTCCTGTATTCAAATCCTGATACGTTCACATTTCTTAATTAAATTGTCATTGGATTTCTTCCCACTGTCCAACCTTAGGAAGTGGGACCGAGAAATCAGAAGGATGGAAGGTGATTACCGAGGAGGAACGAGCAGATCAGTGAGGACGAATACGGCGGCATTAACCACAGATGAACTCGTCACCTAACCAAAGTCCAAAGGTGAGCCCTCAATTCTTACCAATCTTTTCAGCACATAGAGCAGTCATGTCCAGAGCAATCTATTGCCCCAACACCTGCAAATCACTAAATTACATCCATCACCACGCATGTGCTAAGCCAGAGAGAGAGAGAGAGTTGCAGAAGCAGCAGCCGTCGTTACAGCCGCAACCGCAGCCACCGTCGCCACCTCCGCCACAGCCCAGTAGCCCACAAGCCCATAGCTGTATAGCCGTACGAGCTAGAGATTGAGCTCAGAGGGGGTGGGTGGCCGGCAGCGAGCTCCACCATCGCTGGGGTGTTTGCTGCAGTTCATGTGTTGGCAGAAACAGTTGGTTGGGGGAACAAGGAAGCAGAGCAGCAGCCTAGCTAGCATTAGTTTCTGTTCTATGGATGGAGTCATGGAGAGAAGGAAAAATGACCATCAACCATGCCACTCGTTCTCCTCGATAGGCCCATTGACTTGCAGCCCAATCAATTACCAGCCCAATCAATTACCAGCCCAACAAATACAGCAAGTTGGCTAAAAGATGTTGAGTTAGATCAAGCAATTACATTGCAGCAAATTTATCTAACAGTGTCCATTCTATATCTATCTATACCCTATTATAAACATTGGAGAATCGTCATCCCTCTATCATACGTCGTTTGCGTCGTCGCAGCGTCCGATTCATCTTCTGCACGCACACAAAAAACAAGCTGCGTCTGTCCGATTGTTTACCAGGAATAAATAGGTCCATCGCACAGGAGAACCATCAACCATCACTGTCAATACATATTAATTCCCTCGGGCATCCTATTTAAACAGTGGGGCTAATTGGATCCATCCATTGCAATTTTTTAAAGTTGGAGATATGCCATCCGTTAGTCAATTGAGGCTGATGCTATAGAGATAATGGGCGATTTATTGTTGGTTATCAACCAGTTATCTGGGGAATTCGAGTGTAAAGATGATAATTTAAAAGTTTATTATGATAAATGTTTGGAGTTGATGAGGAGGTTCAAATTTGTTTCATTGATACATATCCCCAGAGAGCAGAATTTGGAGGCAAATGATTTGGCTCAGGAATCGTCAGGGTTTAAGGCCATCAGCCATGGAGAAATAGTTACAAGCGAGCCGATGGATAATGATGATGTATTTGAAGACGATGATTCAGCCAGTACCGATGTGCCGATGGAAAAGGATGATTGGAGATATGAGATTTACAGTTATTTGAAAAGTCCATCGCAATCGGCTACCAAGAAATTGAGATATCATGCTTTGAAATATGTTTTGCTGGATGACGATTTGTATTATCGGATGATTGATGGTGTTCTCCTTAAATGCATAAGTTTAGAAGAAGCAAAAGTGGTTATGTGTGAGGTGCATGAAGGGGTGTGTGGTACTCATCAATCGGCTTTCAAGATGAAATGGTTGCTTAGGAGAGCTGGATATTTTTGGCTTTCGATGCTAGAAGATTGTTTCAAATATTATAAGGGTTGTCAAGATTGTCAGAAATTTGGAGCAGTTCAACGTGCGCCCGCATCGGCTATGAATCCTATCATCAAACCATGGCCGTTTCGGGGTTGGGGGATTGATATGATCGGTCAAATATATCCAGCATCGAGTAAAGGGCACAAATTTATTTTGGTGGCAACCGATTATTTTACAAAGTGGGTTGAAGCTATTCCTTTGAAGAAAGTTACCTCGGCTGATGCTATAAATTTTGTTAAAGAGCATATTATATATCGGTTTGGTATTCCACAGACTATCACTACGGATCAACGTTCAATCTTCGTATCGGATGAGTTTGTTCAGTTTGCAGAAAGTATGGGTATCAAATTATTAAATTCATCACCATATTATGCCCAAGCCAATGGGCAAGCAGAAGCATCGAATAAGAGTTTGATAAAGTTGATCAAAAGGAAAATCGATGAACAACCTAAGAGGTGGCATACAACGCTATCGGAATCTTTATGGGCTTATCGGATGTCATGTCATGGATCGGTTAAGGTGCCTCCTTATTAGCTAGTTTATGGGCATGATGCGATTTTGCCATAGGAAACTAACATCGGCTCGAGACGAATCGGGTTGCAAGATCAATTGATAGCCGATGAATACTATAGTTTGATGGTTGATGAGTTAGAGGATTTGGCCCAAGTCTGATTAAGAGCGTTGGAGAAAATTAAAGAGAACAAAACCAGAGTTGCCAGGTATTATAATAAAAAGGTTGTGTCAAAATCTTTTCAGGAAGGGGACTTAGTGTGGAAATTAATTTTACCGATCGGGTCGAAGGACAATCGGTTTGGAAAATGGTCTCCTACGTGGGAAGGACCTTTTAGGATTCATCGTGTTGTGCCTGGCAATGCTTATTTACTCGAGGGTTTGGATGGTGAAGTATTTGGGAGAGCGCTCAATGGAAAATATTTGAAGAGATACTACCCTAGCGTATGGGTGAACACTTGATCGGTTGGTTAGCCGGCTACGTGATAGCCGATGTATTTTGATACATCGCCTTAAGATGGCCGATATAAACTATCGCCCTTAGAACAAAATCAAACGAAGCTAATGAAAGATGAAAGAAAATATGGGATACCACAATCAGCAACAAAGCCGATTCAGAAATATTTATAAACGTTTGCTGCTATTGGTTCACAGACCGATTAAGTTTGTTACAAAACAGAGTTATCTATTACAAGCCGATCACTGGCCAAGGAGATGGTTGATTGCTTCAATAGCATGGAGGCGGATTATGTCGGTGTTGACACCAGAATTTGGATTTGGCCTAAAATAAGCCGATACCGAGATAGAAGATGGTCGAGTCAAAATAAAAATAATCGGGATCGGGACATCCAGCTGCCAGTACGCTGTGAACATGGTGTGATCGGCTAATTTTCATCGGGAAACAAGGAATCTGG
>CM002479.1:2591001-2648269 GCA_000325765.3 Leersia perrieri
AAACCGATTGTATCTAGATTAGGAAGTTTAAATGATTTCCTTTTATGATAAGATTGAGTCCTAGTTTGTTAAGATAGGATTTTTATTAGTTTCCTTTTGTAAATCATTCGGACTTGGCAATTGATCGAGCCGTGTCCAAGTCGGAGTCTGACACCTATGGGTATAAATATTGTAGCCCAGGTGCTTGTAAAAAGACAAGATCAATACTACACTTTTTTCGGCGCATTGCCACCCTAGCATTTTCGCTAGGTTTTCCGACGGATTGATCTTTCGAGTTGTGCTGCATCGACTTGTTCGAACTACAACGGTTGGTAAGATTCGTCAAACTTCATGCTGATCGGGTATCGTTTTAGATGCTGATTTGTATGTTGCGTACTATATACATTGTTAGATACTAGATCAATCATGACATGTTGGCGTCAGATCATTTTGATTAGAACTTTCTTGGTTAAGTCCAATATTCTAGTTAGAATGCCGATTAGAACTTTCTTGGTAAAGTCTAACATTTTGATCGGGTTGCTTTTGATAATAACATGTTATGACAATGCTAAATACGACACAATGTATCCACCACTATATATGCTGCATATTGGTTTATTGGGATCGGTTAACGATAATCATCGGGTTAAGTTGTCTTGGTTTAGTCCAATCCTTCAACCTATGGTTATTACTCATCAGTTTCGATTAATTGGTTTGCGGCATATATGGTTCTATCAGGGTTTCAGCCGATAGTTTATCTTTCACTTATATCGGCTTATACTTAACCTGCTAAGTTAAATTATCAATAAATCTAATCTTTGAATAGCCGATCCAAGTTTATTATTCTCTTTATGAAGCCGATCCCGATTTATGCGGTATCGGCTTCCAAGTTATCGGCCTAGAGGCCGATAACGATATTTATCTAACCTAAGTTTATCTTTTCGATTGTAGGATCAAATCGACTGGCACGCTCAGAACCCGTTGAAAAAGGACTTGCACTCAGGAGTAAGCAAATCTCCTAGGCCTAGCGTAGTACACGTGGGATCCAAATTTCACGTCAACATGTCCAGATGATGTTTTTCTTACCAGCAGAGCTTAAAGCACCAAGATGGGAATCAGATGAGGAAAGTGAGGTGTCATCGGCTCAGTTGTGTTTAGAGCCACGACATGCTATTTTTGAGAAGCCAGAAGACGACAAGCATCGGCATTTGAGACCATTGTATATTAGGGGATTCATTAATGGAAAGCCGATGATAAAGATGCTGGTTGATGGTGGAGCTGTGGTTAATTTGATGCCCTATACTACTTATCGGAAAATTGAGAGAACTGCAGAAGAATTGATCCAGACAAATATGATTTTGAAAGATTTTGGAGGGAATTCATCAAAACCAAGAGGAGTGGTTAATGTGGATTTAACTGTGGGTAGCAAAACAATTCCGACGACTTTCTTTGTTATTGATGGAAAAGGATCTTATAGTCTTGTATTGGGTTGGGCTTGGATCCATGCTAATTGTTGTAAGCCATCAACAATGCATCAAAGTCTGCATCAATGGAATGATGATCAAATTGAGATAATTCAAGCCAATAAATCAGTTAACGTTGCAATAGCCGATTTGTCTTTATGGGAGGTTAAAGGAATCGAATGTATATAAGGAAAGGCTTGGGAAGGAGAATTTCTTGATGTGACCAGCGATGGGATTCAACTGATATCAGAATGGGGCGTGTGCCCGTCGGCTCTAACAGGCGCCATAATGGAAGAAGAGGGTAAGCTGGGGCAAGGTTTTATGTCAGCTGATAAGTTACAGGAGGTTGATATTAAATCAGGGGAAAGACCAACGCCGACATATATCAGTGCTACATTACCAGAAGATTATAAAAAGGACTTAGTAGCATTGTTAAAAGAATATAGAGATTGTTTTGCTTGGGAGCATTATGAGATGCCGGGATTAAGCCGATCAATTATCGAACATAGGCTGCAGATCAAACTGGGTTACCGTCCTTATAAACAACCTCCCAAACGATTCAAATTTGAGTTGCATGAACCGATTAAGGAGGAAATTACAAGACTTTATGAAGCTAGTTTTATTAGGCCTTGTCGGTATGCAGAGTGGGTTTCGAATGTGGTACCAGTTTTCAAGAAAAATGGAAAGATGAGAGTTTGTATCGACTTCAGAGATTTAAACAAGGCAACCCCAAAAGATGAGTGTCTGATGCCAGTAGCCGATGTTCTTGTCAATGCAGCATCGGGACATAAAATTATCAGCTTCATGGATGGGAATGCGGGGTATAATCAAATTTTCATAGCTGAAGAAGATATTTACAAAACTGCTTTCAGATGTATTGGTGCTATCGGCTTATATGAGTGGGTTGCATGACTTTTGGGTTAAGGAGTGCTGGTGCTACATATCAAAGAGCTGTGAATTATATATATCATGATTTGATTGGTTCATTACTGGAAATCTATATTGATGATGTTATTGTAAAAGCAAGGGGTGATCCAGAACATTTGGCCGATTTAAGGAGACTATTTGAGAAGACTAGAAAGTATGGGCTTAAAATGAATAACGAATGTGTTGTGATATGTATAGCCGATGTGATTAAGTATATGTTGTCGGCACCGATACTAAAAGGACAAATCAGGAAATGGATTTTTGCATTATCAGAATTCAATCTGAAGTATGAATCGCCTCAAGCAGTCAAAGGTCAAGCTATAGCCGATTTTATAGTGCAACACAGAAGTAAATCGGTTGATTATGTAGAGCCAATTCCTTGGACTTTGTTTTTCGATGGATCTGTCTGCAGACATGGATGTGGAATCGGTTTGGTTATGATTTCGCCTCAGGAGGCAAGTTTTGAGTTTGCATTTACTATTAAGCCTTATCATACAAATAATCAAGCGGAGTATCAAGCTGTATTGAAGGGAATGGAATTGTTAAAAGAGGTTGAAGCCGATGTGATTGAGATCATGGGGGATTCATTATTGGTTATCAAACAATTATGGGGAGTTCGAATGCAGAGACGATGAGTTGAGAATATATCATGAGAAATGTATGGAGTTAATCAGTAGATTTAAGATCGTCTCGTTGATGCATATTCCCAGAGAACCGTTGACACAAAATTTGACTTCTACGTGTACTACGCTAGGCCTGGGAGATTTGCTTTACTCTAGAGTGCAAGTCCTTACAATCGGGTTCTGAGCGTGCCAGTTGATTTGATCCTGCAATCAACAAGAATAAAACTTAAATTGATAACCGATACCATGGATTTTGGGATTGGCTTTGTATAACAAATAAATAGATTTGGATCGGCTAATTGGAGATTTGGATCCATTAATATTTAATCTCTGTTAAATATAAGCTTAGTGGGTCGGACTCAACCGATGTAGCACAAGTTCATAATCAACAAGATTAATCATCTTTGAATCTATTTATTTAACATTTAGCTGATACAAGTAAAAGATAACCTATAGGTTGAAACCCCGATAGAACCATGCATGCTGTGTCCAGATGTATTTAACCCGATAAATAATAACCTTAGGCTGAAGGATTGGACTTAACCAAGACAGCTTAACCCGATTGCTATTGTCAATCAATTTATATAACCTGATGCACAACATACATGATGGTAGATATATCGTGTCGTGTAAAGTTTTACCTCGGCATATTATTATCACAAGCAACGATATTAGAATATCGCACTGAACCAAGAAAGTCCCAATTAGCATCTTAATTAGAATATTGGACCTAACCAAGAAAGTTCTAATCAAGATGATCTGATGCAAACATGTCATGGCTGATCTATAATCTAACGATATATATGATACGCGACATACAAATCAACATCTAAAGCGATAACCGATCTGCATGAAGTTTGACAAATCTTACCAACTGCCGTAGTTCAAACCCAATTGATGCAGCACGACTCGAGAGCTTAATCCGTCGAAAACCTAGCGAAAACGCTAGGTTGGCGATATGCCGAAAAGTGTTATATTGATCGTAGACCTCTTTACAGGTACCTGGGTTCACAATTTATACCCATGGGTAATTGACTCCGACTCAAACACGATTCGATCGATTTAACATACATGATCGGTTTACAAAAGGAAACTAGACTCCTACCTTTACAAAACTAGGACTCCAAATCTAATACGAAAGGAAACTATTTAAAACTTCCTAATCTAGACACAATCGGTTTCCAAATACGAAACCCGACTCATCATCGTGCTGCCTCCATGTGTTGACTCGACGTTTATTGGTCTTGACTTTCATCAGCTGCATCTAACCCGATCAACAACTTTTCAATCCGACAAAAATCCTCCAACCCTTCCATCTTCCTTTTTATCGTCTTCTTGTCCAAAATCTGGTGCCAACAAGAACAAAATGCAGAAGCTAATGGGTTAGCACAAGATGCATCGGGTTTCAAGTTGATCGGTAATGAAGATGTTGAAGATCTCATTTTTGAAGATGTTGTAGCAACAATAGAAGAAGATGATTGGAGATACAGAGTTTATAATTACATGAAAAATCCATCACAATCGGCTTCCAGAAAATTAAAATATCATGCTTTGAAGTATGTGTTATTGGACGATGATTTATATATCGGACGATTAATGGTGTTCTATTGAGATGTATAAATTTGGAAGAGGCAAAAGTTGTAATGTGCAAAGTGCATGAAGGGATTTGTGGAAACCATCAAGTGGCTTTCAAGATGAAGTGGTTATTGAGGAGAGCACGATATTTTTGGCCTACAATGTTAGAAGAATTCTTCAGATATTGCAACGGGTGTCAAGATTGTCAGAAATTTGGAGCCATCCAGCGAGCACCTGCATCGGCTATGAATCCTATTATCAAACCATAGCCATTTCGGGGTTGGGGAATTGATATGATCGGTTAGATTTATCCAGCATCGAGTAAATGACATAAGTTTATTTTGGTGGCAACCGACTATTTCACTAAGTGGGTGGAAGTGATTCCTTTGAAGAAAGTTACATCAGCTGATGCAATTAATTTTATCAAAGAGCATATTATCTATTGGTTTGGAATTCCTCAGAGTATCACTACCGATCAGGGATCTATTTTTATAGCTGATGAGTTTATTCGGTTTGCCGATAGCATGGGGATTAAATTGTTGAATTCTTCACCTTATAATGCGCAAGCAAATGGACAAGTAGAGGCATCAAATAAGTTTGATAAATTTAATCAAAAGGAAGATTAGTGAACAGCCAAAGAAGTGGCATACTACCCTATCGGAATCATTATGGGCGTATCAGATGTGTCATGCATGGAGCTATCAAAGTACCGCCTTATCAATTGGTGTATGGGCATGATGCTATATTGCCTTAGGAAACTAATATCGGCTCAAGGAGGATTGAATTACAAGATAGCTTGACGGCCGATGAGTATTACAGTCTAATGACCAATGAATTGGAAGATTTGACTCAAATTCGATTGAAAGCCTTGGAAAAGATTAAAGAAATTAAAGCAAAGGTTGCAAGGTATTTATAATAAGAAAGTGGTGCCTAAATCGTTTGAAGTTGGAGATCTATTTTGGAAATTGATTTTACCGATCGGTTCTAATGATAATTGGTTTGGCAAGTGGTCTCCTATGTGGGAAGGGTCGTTTCACATACATCGGAATGTGCCTGGCATTGCATATCTACTTGAAGGATTGGATGGCGAAGTGTTTGGGAGAGCGCTCAATGGAAAATACTTGAAGAAATATTACCCTAGCGTCTGGATCAATGCATAAACGGTTGGCTAGCCGATTGCGCTACAGCCGATGTATTTAAAATATACATCGCCTTTGTACGGACGATAGTATTCTATCGCCCTTAGAACAAAAAATGAAAGACTTGATGAGATAAGGTAAGTCTACATTATTACAATCGGCTATGTAGCCGATACAAATAGTTCGAGTCTGATAATAGTGCAAACTGATTTCAAAATAATGGATAAAATGAGTGTTCAAAGCAAGACGAAGTCATAAGATAATCATTGATTGAGGTAGTTCTTGATGGCTTTGATCCCTCGAAGACGAATTTGATCCACATTGTCGATGATGTAGTTGTCCCCTTCATTGGTGCCAGGGATCGACGTGTGCAGAATCTCAAGCTGGCGCTGAAAGTCTCGGAGATGGCTTGAAAGAGTAGCTTCTTGATTGATTGTCATGTTGGGAAGACGTTCAAGCTGGTGATGTTTTTCTGCACGATCTTGTCAGAGTTTTTCCAGGGAGGCTAAAAGATCGGCTTCTTGCTTATCCAGCCTGGATAGTTGTGCTTGTATCATGGAAGGGGCGGCCATCATCACATCAAGCTTGCGCTTGCCGGCTAAAACAATGTCTTGGGTCGCCTCAAGTTGGGTGCGACGATCAGAATGGGAGTGTCGGTCTAAGATGCGTTGCTTCGCCCGGGACACTGTAAGGGCATGGGATTCCAGAAAAACGACACCGTTGAGTTCGTTGGTGAAGTCCTCACGAAGAAGATGATGGATTTCCTTCAAGATGGTCTTGATTGAGTCTGTTTGAGCCATGATTGTATCTAGAGGAGCTTCCAGAAGTTGTGTTATGGTGGAGAGCTGCTGGTGGATCTCATCAGATAGAGAAGTTGGGGGTTTGTTAGATGCTTCATCTGTGAGGTATTTTTTCACATCAAAGGAGAAAAATTTGGAAGGGCCCTGAAAAGTAAAAGATATGGAGTTGAGAAATGATAATATGTGAAAACGTTGAAATAAAAAATGAAGGGGTCCAGACCTCTACGGACTTGTTGTCTGAGCCTCCAGAAAATGAATCGCGAGCCAATATTTCATCAGAATATGGTATGAGTAGAGTGCGATCCGAAGATGACTAGGAATAAAAGGAGCAATTGGTAAATCGGCAATAGGAGAAAAGCAAGAATAAGTTAATTACCAAGGGAGCTTGACCAGAAGACTCCATGGGAGAAATCAATGAAGAGGGTAGCAGCGCAACGGGGAAGGAAAAGGAAGGAGTGTGGTGAGGTGATTTTATAGGTCTGAGACTTCCAGGGCAAGATGCTTTTCCTTCCACCAAAAGATTCACGGGAATCGATGTGCCGTCCTTGTATCCAGTGATGGGCCGAGCATATATGGGCTTCAAGGATGCAAAGAAAACTTGTTTGAAGTAAATTCCGAAGCACTTTCCAAATACTTCGGAATCGGGGGGCATGTGTAGACACCAGAATTTGGATCGGCTTGGAAGCCGATTGGAAAATCCTGATTGGGTCAAAGTTTGCATCGGGTCAGGGGCATGGAGTTTAAGCCAATAGAAGCAGGCAGCTGATGAAGGACTGAGTCAACATATATCATGATGGGTTGTGTCGGATTCATGTGTAAAGTCCGATTGTATCTAGATTAGGAAAGTTAGATTAGTTTCTTTTCTCGTAAGATTAGGAGTCTTAGTTTCCTTTTTGCAAGCGAGCATATATGGTCAAGTCGTGTGCTAGTAGGAGTCAGTTTCCTTTTTGCAAACGACCATATATGGTCAAGTCGTGTGCTAGTAGGAGTCGAATACCCATGGGGATCACTTTTTCACCAATACAATTTCGGCCCATCGCCACCCTAGCTCTTGCTAGGTTTTTCGATGAGATTGTGCTTTCAGGTCGTGCTGCATCGATTTGGTTCGAACTACGACAGTAGGTATGTCTCATAAAACTTCGTGTAGATCGGCTATCGGTACTTTCTCGGTTAGGTCAGATATATTCGATTGTTAATCTACACGTCGCGTACCATATATGTCTTAGATTATAGATCAACCATGATATATTTGCGTGAGTTCATCTTAATTAGGAATTTCTTGGTTAGGTTCAATATTCTAGTTAAGATACTAATTAGGACTTTCTCGGTTAAGTTCAATATTCTAATTAGGTTACTACTGATAATAATATATCACGGCGGTACTTTATACGACACGACATATCTACCATCATATGTGCTTTCAATCGGTTTATCTAGATCAATTAGTAATAATCTCGGTGCAAACTATCTCGACTCTACTCGATCTTTCATACTAAGATTAGAGCTAATCAGCTTAGGTACGTCAGTTATTAGCATGTATGATTCTATCGGGGTTTCAACCGATTGCTTATCTTTAATGCAATTTCATATTTCAAGCTCCATCGGCTCTTTTTTCTCTTAGATAGCCGATGCAGACATATTTATCTAAACTCTATAGCCGATTGCAAAACTCTTGCCATCGGCTACCCGTCATCAGCCCAGTGGCCGATGGCACTTTGCATCTAACTTTATTTTTTCCATTCTTGTTGATTGCAGGATCAAATTAACTGGCACGCCCTGAACCCAATTTTTAGGACCTACACTGGAGTTAAGTAGATCTCCCAGGCTTTCGGTGTGAAACACGTGTAACCAAATTTCACGTCAACAACTTCAAATCAAATGAACAGATGTCAGAACCCTAGGCTTGTCATCGAGATCACCTTGCCTTCTCGTGATTTCCGAGAACGGTCATAAGGGCTCATTCAGACAACCAGGCATACCGCTAGTGCTGGATCACATTTGAATTGAAGTCGAGGGCTACTATCAGGATTATAGATAAGGGATATCCTCATTACCAGGAATTGTGAAGTATACGGGAAGGAATACCTGCACGAATACGGAGAAGGAGACCAAGATATACAAGGAAATTATCAGATAATACGAAAGGGGTCTGTATGCCAGGAGGTTAAGACGGAGTCCTACTCATGGGTGACATAGACTTTCCTAATCGTGCAGGTCTCACAGTCCGAGTCCTACTCGAGGACTACTGGTAGACAACGGTATAAAACGATTACCACCCCTCATGGGTTGGGCACAGATCAATCAAGACGCAACAGAAACCCAAGATACAGTTCCGTAGTTATAGCCACCAAAGCCGTCGATATCGTAATCAACCCCTTTGACTATGATCTCGCCGGAACTCCGATCCCATATATTGTACCATGTACTTGGGATTTTTCCCACCGGCAATCCAATATAAACTGGAAGTAGGGTTTATTACCTTCTCGGGGCCCGAACCAATATAAAAATCTTTGTCTTAGCTTTCCCGCAATGTCGTATTATATTAGTCCTTACGTCAACATTCCCCTGTCATCTACATACCCCGTCTACAGATATCAGCCGTTGACAAACTATAACGCTATAAAGCGGAAACCCTAATTTAGCTTGAAACAAAAGGGAGGTGGAAAAGGAGAAACATGATTAGCCGATAACACATGTTATTACCATCGGCCCCGTCCCGATTTTCCTACTATAGAGAAATGAGGTCAGACAACATTTGTCTCTCCCCATCGATAAATCTCGACAAGTCGCACTTGTTCGAAGGAAATTAGCCATGACGACTCCTAGGGTTGAAAGCATATGCCTTTCGCTTTTAGGTCGAGCGAGAAGAATTATAATGCCTAGGTTACTGTGGTCTACGCACGTGGTTTGAATCGTTCGACAACAATCTAAAGGCTTGCATTCATTCTAAATTAGTTTCGCTATGCTGAAGACAAAACATGGCTTTACTTAGATCCACTAGCTAGGACTCTATTGAATTGAAACTAGGTTTTCGCCATTCCACTTGAGATGATTTTATAAAAAGTTTTAATTTCTCCTCATTTTAAAATACAAGCAACAACTGAACTGGTTGTTGCAACTCTTCACCTATGCAAAAAATTTAAAATTACCCATATTTTTCACTAGTACACACAAAAAGGATGTAGTAATTCAGAATAAAACTTTAGGGTTGTTACAGAAGGCCCCCAAATCTACTACTTCATTGATTACCACGTTTCTCCTGAGCCCACTATCCTTTCATTGAACCATGTGTGTACTTCTTGTTGGTTGGTTTGCTTTACCACCGATCTAGTTTGAATAGTCGCACATTTATTTGAAGCTACGTAGTACGATGTCACTTGATATATTGAAATATTTATGTCAACAAGGATATAAATCCAAAACAAATAAATACTAGGATGAAAATAAATGGTCTACAAGTAAATGTAGAGAGCAGATCATGTGAATTGTTGTTGTATTTTATTTTAAAAAATCTAATAGCCATAGGTCTTAGCAATGTTATACCAAACATTTATGGGACTTAAGAATACATAAATCCAAATCAATAAACTGCATACTAAAAAAAACATTGGATTGAGGATAGAATATTATAGTAGACAAGATACATCAGTTATATCTAAGCAACCTGCAAAATATCAACGTACAAATCCATCCTTGTTATTTAAAGTAGAAGAGAACATAAATTCCAATAAATCCATAAACATACCAATTATATTTGAATTACTTGATGTTTGAGCTTCTCTATATAAACATCATCAAGGAACCGTATGCTAGCCAGACTGCTAGTGAGCTAGATAGAGGAGAAAAGGTATCAGTAATACTCCATCGGTCTGCAACCTCTCCTCATGGCACCCGTTAAGATAAAGATTATCGTTGCTACTTTATGCGTGGTTCTTGTGATCATGTCTTGTGCCTTCACATCCACATCTACGCCTCCACCATCGTCAGATTGCAGTATGTTGCTACTATTACTTTTCTATGTTTTGGGGTTTTGTAGTGAACATTTTTCAATTATATAAAAGGCTCAAAACATGCACACACACACTACACATGTTATGTCTTCCACTTTAGCAACAATAGATCAATCCATGAACTCTCACAAAATACTTGGGCCCCTTCGAATCAAGAAAAAAAACAACATAAGAATTTTAAAGGATTTGAACGTATGGAAAATAATCTTATGAAGCCCTTTGAATCGAATGACTGAATCATACCAAATCTAACAAAAATTTGCCATTGTTATGTGCAGGGGAAAGTTCGTATTATTATGTTAAAGTGTGCAAGTTAAGCAAATGCATTCAAATATGCAAGGAAGAGGCCACAAAACGCAACTGCACACGATCGACAGGCAGTTGCCGCTATTATCCTACAGATAATAGATGTGTCTGCAATTTTGAGCCATAATTGTATCAATGTTGGCATGAGTAATAAAAGTATCAGTAGATGACAAGGCTGTCGCTCATGTTTAGATTAATTTCATGTAACCATCAATCTTTTTTATCTTTCTCAATCTAGGGAAGGTGTTGACACTAAAATTTAGGACTAGGATGGGTCTATGGCAAGTTTGAGGCCAAGTTGGGAACCCGGGAGATTCCTACGATGGCCAGTCCAACTGTGTTACGAAATGGGTCAGATTGAGAATACCTAGAACTGAGGCGACACACGGTGGCCGGTGAGACTGAGCATTACATGCCGGTCCAACCGGACGGGCGGTCTGATCGTTAGGCTCCAAGGCCGAGTACAATTAAGGCATATTTCATATATATTTCCTTGCGTGGGAAGTATGTTTTCAAAGTCTTAATTGATTTCTTAGCCTAATAGGACGTGGAAAGGATTCCTAGGATTGCAAAACCACCCCTCTTATATATATTGGGAGGCTAAGGCCGGTTGAACATGCCACAACAACAATTGAATCGTTCTTTTATATTTAGTTTATCTATGTTTAATCTACCTTTTACCTAGACTAGCTTTATCCATAGATCTTCATCGGTTTGCACCGTAAGCCGTCTGTCTTCGCCGCGATCTGCCCACAAGACGGTTGTTTACCTTCAATTTGGAGGCTGGTTTTGATCTCTAATCTATCTAAATTGGACTAGATGCTGATTTGGTTATTTCTAAACCCACCTTGTTATCGAAGTGGTTGGCGACTCCCTATTATAAACACCGCAAATATTTAGGTGGGCACCATGTTGGCCGGAAAATACGCCAACACGATTTGTCGACTCCGCTACCTCGACTCCTCCCTCGGACGCAGGTTTCCAGGTGTCGAACCAAGTTTAGCCTCCTATCCGTACCTCGAATCACAGTATCCCAGATACACCGCTAAGTGATCGATTCTTCAACCCATGTTAGAGTTGAAACTCAAAGAAAAACAAAGCAAGCTCAAGATCGAAGAGAGAAGAATACGACACAAACACAACGGACCTGGCGACATGGGTGCAACAAAGAGGGAGTGGGGTCGGATCGGGAGGAAGACGATGGATCGGACAGGAAAGCAGATGTGGTGGGTCCAATGCTTTTGGATGGAATAAAAACTGAAACAAAGCAGACAGGTGTAACGGCCCGATCAACACGAAAATTAGAAATGTGCTACCATCCTCTAACTCTCTCAGATGATGATTTTTAGAGGATGTCAGGATGAGAACCATGCAGACCAACAGCCTAGAAAACAGACTGAACCAAGCTCACTCCTGCAAATTATTGATTCCTGGCAGGATGGCACAACAGTAAGGATGTTTCTAGCAAAAACAATAAAAAAAATCAAGACATTGATGGGCTTGTTGATTGTTCTAGGAGTGATCGTGCACTAATTCTTACAAGGCCACAGCAGAAACAGGTATTCTTTCGTGTAAAGGTTAGACTTTATGGAAAGCGGCTACCTAAACCAACCAAGAATCACATCTAAAACCAGTCATAGCCTCATAGGATAGGTTAAGGCTTAGGTTTCACTCAAGGTAGCATTAGTTAGAATCATTTTGAGCATCAAGAGATATGCAAACACATCAACGATGCATCGCTCTTAAAAGTGTGATATTTCTATACCAAATGCAAAATAGAAAAGCTCTACCGCTGGGAATGTCTTCATAACGTCTTTCTTCACTTAAGGATTACCAACGCCGTCATAGTTTCACCGTCAGGACTATTCATCTACAACTTAATGAACATATTAGAACATGTTCTATCTGCGTTTCTTGCCCTGGAAGGGAGTGGGGAGAGTGGAGATGTCCAAATGTAATACCCCCCAAAAAATAAAGTTAAAGTTTTGGTTTTCAATTAGGCTGTTATGGAAAAGAATAGAAAAAAGGGATTTAAATAGAAAAAAGTTTAGAACTGGGCCGAGTCAACATGGGCCCAAGTCCAGCCCACCCCCACTCCCTAGGAAAGGGATCGATCCCCCTCCCTTATGCCAGCACCTTCTCTCCTTCCCCCTCAACCGATGCCACCACTCCCCTCCCTCACCAATACGTGAACCCCCTCCCTCTCCTCTCCATGGCACTGGCCCTAGGTGGATCTCCTCCGTTCTAGCGAGGAACAAGAGGAAAAGATGAAAAACAGAACGGCGTGGAGGAGAGGAGCAAGATGATGGGCATATCTAGAGTTTTCCCTATGTTGTCGTGATGAAGCCCTAGAGGAAACCCTAGGTAAGATCCCATATGTTTTACCCTCTGTTTTTATGTTCTTTCATACGAGATAGAGCCGTGAAATCAAAGGGGGTAAGATGTGATGCGCCACTTAAGTTAATCGCTAGTTGCAGTTTCTTCATGTTAGAGGCGTGATAAGGCTATGATGTCTTTTAGAGAGTTGTTGATAATGATGTAATCTAATTTTCAGCCAATTTTCATATGTTTTTATTGGATGGTTTAGGAGATATCTATGTTTTAAGTCAGGTGTATAATTTCTGACGAAATCTGGATAGTAGTAGATTGAACAGATTTTAGGGGGGGGGGGGCTAAATGGCCGAATTAGATTTGGTCCATGTTTACAAAGTTGTGGGTATTGTTTTTAGCTTTCCATATTGGTTAAGAACACATGTTGGGGATAAGTATAACTCGAGATATCGAGTTTTTACTATCTGCTGTCTGAATTTCTGGGCAGATTCTAACCCCTGGTTTCAACTGAAGATTTCATTTGGTTATTGTCAGAATTTTGTTGTGATGTCTTCAGCAAAGTTGTAGGTCTTGTTCTGTACATTTCTAGAATATTATCTTTTGCCATGTTTTGCACAGTATAATGGAAGTTACATAATTAATAAGCCATACTACTCCTATAGGCAGATTCTCGGTTTTCATGTTGTATTGTTCGAATGGGTTTTCCGGTGTAGGAAGCGAATGATGTATTTTTGTGTGAGTTTTCTGTATTGTTTGTAGCTAAATTGGTTGTTGTACATGTGGTTCAACTTCGGGTCACAACTAAAGCCCGTTATCTTCATCGGTAAAGACAAGTGGATGTAGCGATGGTGCTACCCTTTACCTTGTTATTGGTTGCCTCCACCATAATTATTCTGCTAAACCATAATGATATCTTAATGCATCAACATGATCTATGCTTGTTCATATTGTGGATATTCAATTCTTGTATTCACTAGTTGCGTATATAAACTTGAGACCATTGAATTGCAGAATGGATGTTGAATTGTGGTATTTTTATATCCCTGTATTGTGATGAAGAATGTGTGTGGGCATGGTATGTGGAAGTGTGCCATCATTATGCATGAAGCATGTATTGCATTTCATGCATTGAAAGTTATGTCACACAGTGTCGTGACCATACCGGTACACCACCGTTCGTTCCCGAGAAGGGGTGTGGTGAGGAAGAGCATGACATGGCATGTTGCATAATTTTGCATTCATATGGAACAGATGTCGTGGCTGACGTTAAAGTCTTGTTTACGTATTATATATGATGATGTAATCATAAGTGCTAACTTACTTCTATTAATCTTGATGATAATTCTACTGTATTCTAATAGCTTGTTAAAGAATTCACTTGCTGAGATTTATTCTCACCCCTTACAGTCTTTTCAGGTACTTGTACCGGCAAGTTTGCATGAGGGGATGGGGGTAGCTATACACATCTTGACATGATAATATCACTTGTTATGTACATTTTTTCATGTTGTGATAAAACAATAGAGAAGTCTTAATGGTTTACCTAAGTACTATTGTTGTTGTAAGAAGTCAATTTATATATATTAGTTTGTTGTTTTTGATCATAAACCCTTATGTAATTGTTGTTGCTTCCGTGGTGCTATCTCTATTAAAATAGTTGATGCCAAATTTTTTATTGTTTTGGCAAGGTTGGGTAGTTTAGTGGCATCCCAAACTTGTGTATTTTTTCTGGGGTGTTATACCAAAGACTTGAAGGCAGGGGAAAAAGAAGAGAAACTTGGATGCCACACCTTGTCTCTCTCCAATACATGTATAGAGCGTGGCATGTGTGTTTCTGCTTGTCAAGTGAGTGAGAGAGAGTTGAGGCACTGCCATGTGGACTAGGGGGTGCTAAGGGGACCCACAAGTCAGAAAGAGAGGTGGGAGAGCAAAGAACAAGAAGAAAGGACAAATTTTAGGGTTTTATTCCTCTCTCTCTTTACATAGCTATTTTGAAATGGTTAGAAGGGAAATCAAAATTTGGTCTCCGAGTATGAGATAGGTCTTGGAACATAGATTCTAACCCACCTAGTCTCACTAAATATTTTTAGTTAATTAAATCTAGTGAAAAGATGAATACGGTTAATCTGAAAGTTAGTTTGAATTTTTAGGGCATCAAAACAGAGAGATAAAATTAAATAAAATTTATATTTGACGAGGATAAATAAACTAGTATTTGAATAAAATATTAAACATATACACTTTTGTGAAGTTGGTTGCACCCTTAGGTTATGGAATGAATTTACCAATTAGGGTATACTAGTTAATTAAAGGTTGACCACCTTGACCGATTTAATATAAATAATAAAATAAGTAGATATAGTTTTCTAGGTCAATAGCATTACTTTATTTGGTTTTTATAACAACTTAGTGAAATTTCATCTAATCTTTGATAGGCCTATATTTATTGCCTAGATGTACTGATCGCTAGGTTTGTTCGACACAAGCTAATTATGAGGTATCAAAAATCATAAGTTGGCCTTAACTTAATTTTAAAAGTCATAAGGACACAAAGGTAAGATATGGCGTTTCATATTAGTCATCTTATGGATATTGGTCTAGGTGAATGGTTTCTATTATTTTTACGACGCCTAAGTATTGTTGTATCATGTGCATTGCTAGTAATTTAGTTAATGGGTGCATAATAAATAATTATTTCACGGGAGACCAAACACGCCAAAATAATTTGGACTTCACTCATGACACACACATGCACACAAGAATCTGCACCCATCGGGTGGCAAGACCTAATTACAACATACTGCGTGTGATCGGGTGGACTACACGATAAGTACCCTATTTATGGTCGAACTATGACCAAGGTTGTCAGTATACCAATACGTATCTTAGTACATATCTTATGATACTACGATCCTACGAAGCCGAAACGATACTGATCCTACCTAGTCTCTTAATTTTCAAAGTATCTTGATCCAACTATTTATTACCTTATGATCCTAGCAGATCTTAGGTGTATCCCGATACTACGATCCATACGATATCACTCAAAAGTATATTAAATTAAGCAAATAATATGATAGAGTGAAAATTATGTCAGTAAATCCACTCAAAAGTTACGTAAACTTAAATTAAGCAAAATCAATATCATAGGCTTTATTTTATAATAAATATTACAACTCACACATAAAAAAATATAAAATGTGTACTTTTTTAAATCTGATAGTATCCCGATACTAACATAGTATCCTGATGCTAGATACTGCTTTGCGAAAAATGATACTACTTGGAATCCTGATACTGACAACCATGACCACGATTTCCATTGTTAAAACCATTTAACTCTAACGCAATAAAGCGGGAACCCTAATTAATCTTGAAACAAAAGGGAGGTGGAAAAGGAGAAACATGATTAGCCGATTACCATCAACCCCCTCCTGATTTTCCTACTATAGAGAAACGAGGTCAGACGATCCATTTCTCTCGCCCCATCGATAAATCTCGACAAGTCACACTTGTTGGAAGGAAATTAGCCATGACGACTCCTAGGGTTGAAAGCATATGCTTTTTGCTTTTTGGTCGAGCGAGAAGAATTATAATGCCTAGGTCAATGTGGTCTACGTACGTGGTTTGAATCGTTTGATAATAATCTAAAGGCTTGCATTCATTCTAATTTAGTTTCGCTATGCTGAAGACAAAACGCGGCTTGACATAGCTCCACTAGGACTCTATTGAATTCAAACTAGGTTTTCGCCATTCCACTTGAGATGATTTTATAAAAAGTTTTAATTTCTCCTCATTTTAAAATACAAGCAACAACTGAACTGGTTGTTGCAACTCTTCACCTATGCAAAAAAAAATTAAAATTACCCATATTTTTCACTAGTACACAAAAAAGGATGTAGTAATTCAGAATAAAACTTTAGAGCTGTTACAGAAGGCACCCCAAATCTACTACTTCATTGATTAGCACGTATCTCCTGAGCCGACTATCCTTTCATTGAACCATGTGTGTACTTCTTGTTGGCTGGTTTGCTCTACCACCGATCTTGTTTGGATAGTCGCACATTTATTTGAAGCTAAGTAATACGATGGCACTTGATATATTGAAATATTAATGTCAACAAGGATATAAATACAAAACAAATAAATACTAGGCTGAAAATAAATGGTCTTCTAGTAAATGTAGAGAGCAGATCATGTGAATTGTTGCTGCATTTATTTAAAAAATCTAATAGGTATAGGTCTTTGTATTGTTATACCAAACATTTATGGGACTTGAGAAGACATAAATCCAAATCAATAAAGTGCATACTGAAAAAAAAATCAATGGATTGAGTGTAGAATATTATAATACACAAGATACATTAGTTATATCTAAGCAACCTGCAAAATATCAATGCACAAATACATCCTTGTTATTTAATGTAGAAGAGAACATAAATTCCAATAAATCCATGAACATACCGATTATATTTGAATTACTTGATGTTTGAGCTTCTCTGTATAAACACCATCAAGGAACCGTATGCCAGCCAGACTGCTAGTGAGCTAGATAGAGAAGAAAAGGTATCAGTAATACTCCATCGGTCTGCAACCTCTCCTCATGGCACCCGTTAAGACAAAGATTATCGCTGCTGCTCTATGTGTGGTTCTTGTGATCATGTCTTGTGCCTTCACATCCACATCTACGCCTCTACAATCGTCAGATTGCAGTATGTTGCTACTAATACTCTTCTATGTTTTGGGGTTTTGTAGTGAACATTTTTCAATTATATAAAAGGCTCAAAACATGCACACACACTATACATGTTATGTCTTCCACTTTAGCAACAACAGATCAATCCATGAACTCTCACAAAATACTTGGGCCCCTTCGAATCAAGAAAAAACAAACATAAGAATTCTAAAGGATTTGAACGTATGGAAAATAATCTTATGAAGCCATTTGAATCAAATGACTGAATCATTCCAAATCCAACAAAAAGTTTGCCATTGTCATGTGCAGGGGAAAGTTCGTATTATAAGGTACAAGTTTGCAAGTTAAGCAAATGCATACAAATATGCAAGGAAGAGGCCACAAACCGCAACTGCACACGATCGACGGGCAGTTGCCGCTATTATCCTACGGACAATAGATGTTTCTGCAATTTTGAGCCATAATTGTATCACTGTTGGCATGAGTAATAAAAGTATCAGTAGATGACAAGGCTGTCGCTCATGTTCATATTAATTTCATGTAACCATCAATACGTTTTATCTTTCTCAATCTAGGGAAGGTGTTGACACCGAAATTTGGGACTAGGATGGGTCTATGGCAAGTTTGAGGCCAATTTGGGAACCCGGGAGTTTCCAACGATAGCTGGTCCAACCGTGTTACGAAATGGGTTAGATCAGGAATACCTAGAACTGAGGCGACCCACGGCAGCCGGTGAGACTGAGCATTACATGCCGGTCCAGCCGGACGGGCAGTCTAATCGTTAGGCTCCAAGGCCGAGTACAGTTAAGGCATATCTCGTATTTCCTTGCGTGTGAAGTATGTTTTCAAAGTCCTAATTGATTTCTAAGCCTAATAGGACGTGGAAAGTATTCCTAGGATTGCAAAACCACCCCTCTTATATATATTAGGAGGCTAAGGCCGGTTGAACATACCACAACAACAATTTAATCGTTCTTTTATCTTTAGTTTATCCATGTTTAATCTACCTTTTATCTAGACTAGCTTTATCCATTGATCTTCGTTGGTTTGCGCTGTAAGCCGTCTGTCTTTGCCGCGATCTGCCCACGACGGTCGTTTACCTTCAATTTGATCTAAATCGGCTTGAAGGCTGGTTTTGATCTCTAATCTATGTAAATCAGACTAGATGTTGATTTGGTTATTTCTAAACCCGCCTTATCATCGATGTGGTTGGTGACTTCCTAATATAAACACCGCAAATCTTTAGGTGAGCACCATGTTGGCCGGAAAATACGCCAACACGATTTGTCGACTCCGCTGAGGAAATCATTCTATTTGGCTCTATACGGCTGAATATTGTTGATAATTTTCAGAACTAATCTACTATATTCTACATTGCCGCCGCATCACCCCTAAGGACGATTGCTTGCCGCCGCTACAGTGGCCGGTCCGACCGGATCAGCCTTGTCAGACCGGACACAGGAACCGGCGCCGCCTTTTTGGCCGTTCTCGACGAGATCGGAATCACATTCGTGTGCATCAAGCCAACCAAGAGCAAGCTAGGAACAAGAAGATCACTTGTGTTCTATTCGGTTACTACAACTGCTCATGCTTGGATACAATTATATCAAAAAAGAAGCCAACAGATAGGTTCAATCAAGCCAAGATCGATCTATCCTTGCCATACATTGCTACCGAAAAATAAAATAGCCCAAAGCGAGGAGGAGTTCGGCTTGTGCAAAAAAGGATAATATATGTCTGATGTTTTTGCTGCACACGCTTACTGTGTTGGAATAATATTCAATCTTTACCTCTTATAAATATTGGAGGTGATTCCAATCGTCACACCCCGATACTCGTCCGTCGCCCTAGCGCGTCTCCGAAAATCTTTGCGATTTGAACTGCTTCGGTCACAACGCGCTTTCCTTCATCTCCGAAACGCCCAGCGCCGCCAAGCGATGCACTCAATAAAACCATCTCAAATTCTGCAACTTCGAGGCACTTCCAGATTGACAACATGTCTCACGAATCGCGTATATGTCCAACTAGGTATCACTTCCCAGGGATTCCTTTGGACACATACAGGGAGAGAAAGGACTCCTGCACCGCTAAGTGATCGATTCTTCAACCCATGTCAGAGTTGAAACCCAAGGAATAACAAAGCAAGCTCAAGAAGAGAGAAGAATACAACGCAAAGACAACAGGCGTGGCGACATGGATGCAACAAATACGGAGTGGGGGTCAGATCGGGAGGAAGACGATGGATCGAACGGGAAAGCAGATACTGTTGTGGTGGGTTCCACGCAATTTGGATGGAATAAAAACTGAAACAAAGCAGACGGGTGTAAGTGTAACAGCCCGACCAACACAAAAATTAGAAATGTGCTACGTACCGTCCTCCAACTCTTTCAGATGATGATTTTTCAGAGGATGAGGACCATGCAGACCAACAGCCTAGAGAAGAGACTGAACCAAGCTCGCTCCTGCAAATTATTGATTCCTGGCACAACCGTAACTCAAGACATTGATGGGCTAGGAGTGATGCACTAAATCTTACAAGGCCACAGCAGAAACGGTATTCTTTTGTGTCTGACTCGGAAGAAGATAAGGAGAAGGATAAGCTGGTTGATAGCGTCTTGGGCAGTCTGCAAAAAGCACGTACGTCAAAGTCTCAAAGATGCACAGCTGAAACTCTGTTATATGCATTCAAAGATGCACGGCTGAAACTCTCTTATATGCATCAATATTGAATGCTGACTTGCTGCTTTCATCCTCAAATTGCAGCAGTTAGCCTGGTAAATTTCTGAAAGCACTTCGTTGTTTAGATTAGTCATACATCCAAAAGTGGCACTGTTATGTTTAGCCTACTCAAACGGTCAAACCGTAGGTTCAGCAGTTATATATATATATATCGGCAGGAATCATCTATCAAAGTAGCATTTTTTTGTTCAATTGAAGAGGGCATATTTGTGACGTGTCATATGGGTTCTGATGAAAATATAAACACATAATAATTTAATTTATCCCATAAATAAATCATGATATTGCATAAAGAAAACATGGCAACACATGGATAAATCAACTAGATTTAATCTAAACATGTATACTAAAGAGCTACACATGAATAGATTAAACAGATGCACTGCTAGATTAAACATGGTGAACTTGTACCGAAGGTTGTGCTGAGGAGGAGGATTTGGTGCAGCGCGGACAACTTGCGGCGAAAGATGTGGACGACGGCGAGCAGCAACCGATCGATGAGGAAGACGAGCCGTGGTGGACGAACAACAAGCAGTCGTGCGGAGCGTTTCCCGAAAACCTTATTCATCCTCTCCCGGTGCAGGACTTCACGAGGACGATGGTTCCGGAGACCTGCTCTCTCGATCGCTGGTGCACACCGGCGGAGGGGATGGAATAGACTACGGTGGCGGTGCAGTACAGAGGAAAGGCAAACCCTAGATTGTTTTTCATGTCCATTGCATGAGGTAGCGGTTCGGTATAGAAAGGATGTGTGATCGTACGCCTTTCATATTGGAACCGAACCGGATAGGCATGCGTAACCTATCCGAACTCTACACCACCTCACGCAAGGAAAGATCCGATAAGTTTTCAAAATAAATTAAGGAAAGATCCGATAAGTTTCCAAAACAAATTAAGGAAAGATCCCACGAGTTTCCAAAACAAATTAGGGAAAGATTCCATGAGGTGGGCTTTAGTGATTTTTCTAGGAATTATTCTTTAAGTGGGCATTTATCCCATAAATAATTCCAACAATCCCCCACCAAATCTCAAAACCCATAGAGATTTGCATGTTAGACCAGTTAAGGTTGAACATCCACCTCGAACTCCATGATACACTTACTCATAACTTGAACAATGGACTATGCCTTGAATTGTAAGTTTGGTGCAAGCAAGTTTCACTTAGAGCCTTGACTGATACTAGGATGTCAGTAGCCTACCCCGCGAATGGAGCCTATAGGTCATACTCCTCGGTCTATTCATGAGCTTCCTAGGAGATTCACCCAAAATCTCCATAGACTGCGACTACTAGTCAAGCTCATATAGACGTATTCTTTCAAGAATGCTCTACACGATAGCATCTTCGCTAATTAAAGCCAACAGAACACATTAAGGCATTGTCAACCTGCCTTGCAGTAAGAGAGTACATGCATCTTTACTTAGAGAGGGTTTATTAAGGATACTCTCCTCCAGTTAACTAATGGCTTGTTATTCCCAGATCATAATTCATGGGATCTCCGATCTCATAGGTTAGGTTACTACCATAAATAACTCATATGGGTCTCATACCCATCACCTTTGATTCATTGTCTATCACATTCCGTGATAGCCCCTTAGTAACGAGATCTGACAGGTTTCTAGCTGTTTGGATGTAATCCAATGTTATATCTCGGAGTTTCTCAATTTCCTGATAGACTTCAATCATCTTCTCACATGTCTAGACGATTTCATGTTATCTTTAGAACTGTTCACCTTGACAATCACAGTTTGATTGTGTTGATGCAAAATTCTACCACCGGCCGATGAGTGATGTTGACAGGTGCGTTGACCAATGGAGTTCTCCTCGCTTGGACACACGAAGGCCTAGG
Source organism: Leersia perrieri (assembly GCA_000325765.3). NCBI lineage: Eukaryota > Viridiplantae > Streptophyta > Magnoliopsida > Poales > Poaceae > Leersia > Leersia perrieri. The sequence goes on from CM002479.1 coordinate 2,613,437, forward strand.
AGATCTGCTTAGCTCCAGTACAGGTCCTAAACATTGAGGTTGCGGGCGTGTCAGTCAGTTTGATCCTACAACTGACAAGATGTTGTATGCTGATCTCCGTGAAGCTGATCGGCTATCGAGCTGATGTGATGTAACGTCTCCTGATGATGTTGATGCTGATGGTCCAGGAGCCGATCGGCTGAATAGCCGATGATGATGCGCTTCTAGCCGATGTCGATAAGATATTGAAGATCAATCGGTTGTATATTAGACATAGATCCAAGTAATCAGATAGACAAGTGAGATCAATAATAGTATCGGCTAAATAAAGGATATGGCATGAGAAGCTGATACAAGAGTTAGATCTAGTCATAAGATAACTCATCGGCTAACACTCCGATGAAACTACACACGCCGACAGCCGATGCACCTAAACCGATCAGCTCTAGTCTTAGCCCCGCGGGGTCGAGACAGCTTGCGCCGAGAATATTGCTAACCGATCTAAGTGAACCAACTAACAGTATGTATAATGATGGATATAACAAATCTATTTAGAATAGCATTATGATTAGAGAAATATCGGTTAAGACAAAAGATCAGACCTAACCGAGACAATTCCAACTAAATCGATGTGTCTCTAAACACAATGCAATTGGAAATAGAATTGAGATATCAGATAGGCAACGTCTGCGTCAGTTGGATCGATACATCGGATTTAATCGAGAAAGTACCAATCTTCCCCGATACAAATGTCGTCGACAGAACTTACTTCTTCGCCGGAGGTTGTACCTAACTGATGCAGCCCAACTTGGTAGCAAGACCCTGATCTTAACTAATTTTACAAAGGTTCTAAAGCGAACCTATGTAGCCCCGATAGAACAGTCAAGAACCCGTCGAGTAGGTTGTAAACCTAGTGGACTAGGGTGGCGATGCGCCGAAATTGTTGTATTGATTGATTGTCAGGGGTCTATTACAGGGACCCCTGGTACACAATTTATGTCCTTGGGTCGACTGAGTCCTAATAGGACACGACACAATCGGCTTGCTATATGCAGCCATTACAAGAAAAGAAACTAAGACTCCTATTCTTACAAAACTAGGAAACCGATAGGATTTCCATAGACTCCTTCCTAATTACATAAGGAAATAAACTAACACACGCCTAATTAATAGATAGAATTAAACTGCCAATCCGCGGTCTTCATGACTCCTTTCCGATTTCGGCCTCTTCTTTCCATCGGCTTATTGCTTGGCCAAATCCAGTAAAGAATCTACCAAATTTGGCAATTATCCAAATTCCGGTGTCAACAGATTGTCACAGTTCATAAGAATAGCCGGCACAGGTTTTTCAATAATTGGCAGATCCATCAGTAGATCTCTCAACCATTCTACCTCAATAGTAGCAGTATCTAGTGCCGTAAGCTCTGCTTCCATGGTTGACCTCGTCAAAATGGTCTGTTTGCAAGACTTCCATGAAACAGCACCACCACCTAGTGTGAAGACATATCTACTAGTCGCTTTGATCTCATCAGCATCTGAGATCCAATTGGAATCACTATATCCCTCCAGTACCGTAGGATACCTAGAATAATGAAGTTCAAAATCCATACTACCTTTTAGATAGCACATAACTCGCTCAAGCGCTTGCCAGTGATCATCTCCTGGATTAGAGGTAAACCGGCTCAACTTGCTCACAGCAAAAAAGATGTCATGCCTAGTTGTACTAGCTAGGTACATGAGTGAGCCAATAATTTGGGAGTACTCAAGTTGATTCCTTGTTTGTATCTTGTTCTTGCGAAGCAACAAGCTAGGATCATAAGGCGTTGGAGAAGGCTTGCTGTCAATATAGCCAAAGCAATTCAAGATCTTCTCCACATAATGAGATTGCAGCAATGTAATCCCATCATCACCTCTAATTAACTTAATGTTTAGAATAACATCAGCTACTCTCAAATCCTTCATGTCAAAATTTTGACATAAGAATGATTTAACCTCTTTAATCACCTCAATGTTTGTCCCAAAAATCAATACGTCATCAACATACATACATAGAATAACACCATCGCCCCCACCATAGCGATAGTATACACACTTATCTGCCTCATTGAACACGAAGCCTGCAAATGTTAGTGTTGTATCAAATTTCTTATGCCATTGCTTAGGAGCTTGTTTCAGACCATACAAAGATTTTAACAACTTGCACACTTTGTCTTCTTAACCTTCACTACAAACCCATCAGGCTGATCCATGTAGATTTCCTCATCCAACTCTCCATTGAGGAAAGTTGTCTTAACGTCTATTTGATGAACGAGAAGACCATGTGAGGCAGCCAGGATAATAGCACTCGAATCGTGGTCAATCGAGCAATAGGGGAGTAAGTGTCAAAGAAATCTTCGCCTTCTTTTTGAGTATAGCCTTTAGCCACAAGCCGAGCCTTGTACTTTTCAATAGTACCATCAGGCCTAAGCTTCTTCTTGAACACTCACTTGCACCCCACGGGTTTGCACCCATAGGGTCGCTCTGTCACCTCCCAAGTTCCATTAGCGAGAATAGAATCCATTTCGCTACGAACAACCTCCTTCCAGTAGTCTGCATCTGGAGATGCATAAGCTTCTGAAATCGACTTGGGAGTGTCATCCACTAGATACACACTGAAATCATCACCAAAAGACTTAGCCGTCCTTTGTCTCTTGCTCCTCCTAGGAGCTTCACAGTTATCCTCCTCAATGACAAGCTCATGTGTAGGATCCGAATATTCAGTTGGAGTGACTGAACTAGGAATCATCTTAGAAGATTGGCTAGAAGTACTATGTGTATCTTTCATTGCAAAAATGTTCTCAAGGAAAGTAACATCTCGAGACTCCATAATTGTACCAACATGCATATCAGGTACCTCAGATTTAACTATTAAAAATCTATAAGCAATGCTATGATGAGCATATCCCAGAAAGACACAATCCACAGTCTTAGGCCCCAACTTGTGTTTCTTAGGAATCAGCACATTGAATTTCGTTAAGCACCCCCACGTGCGCAAGTAAGAAAGTGATGGTTTCCTCCCAATCCATACCTCGTATGGTGTTTTGTCCTTATTTTTGCTAGGAACCCTATTAAGTACGTGATTCGAGGTCAACAATGCCTCCCCCCACCATGCCTGAGATAGTCCCGCGGTATCTAACTTGGCATTCACCAAGTCAGTCAGCGTGCGGTTCTTTCTTTCGGCAACCCCGTTGGATTCGGGAGAATAGGGAGGCGTCCTCTCATGTATTATGCCATGTTCCTCATAGAATAAGTCAAATTCGTTTGGGAAAAATTCTCTGCCACGATCTGACCTAAGTCTTTTTATCTTTCTGTCAAGTTGGTTCTCAACTTCTGCCTTATAAATCTTAAAATAGTCTAGAGCCTCATCTTTCGTTTTTAACAAATACACATAACAAAATCTAGTAGCATCATCAATCAACGTCATAAAATATCGTTTAATTTCCACCCCTCGTCAACACACCATTCATCTCACAAAGATCTGAATGTATGAGTTCTAATGGTGTCAAGTTTCTCTCCTCGGCAGCCTTGTGAGGCTTACGAGGTTGTTTTGATTGCACACAACTATGGCACTTAGAACCTTTGACAATTGAAAACTTAGGAATTAAACTCATACTGAAAGCCGAGACATCAAATCAAAATTAATATGAGATAAACGTGAGTGCCAAACATTAAACTCATCATCCACACTACCACAAATATGGTTCACGGACTTATTGCAGAAACCAGAAAGGGAAAAGCGGAACAAGCCTCCGCGCGCATAGCCTTTACTAATAAAATATCCATGTTTAGACACGACTACTTTATTAGACTCAAACACCAACTTAAATCCGTCTCTACATAGATGGGAACCACTAACAAGATTCTTGTCGATAGTAGGGACATGCTGCACATTCTTTAGCTGCACGATCTTTCCCGAAGTAAACTTCAAATCTACCGTGCCAACACCATGAACAGAAGCATGCGACCCATTCCCCATTAGGACGGAGGAATCCCGGATGACCTGATAAGAAGTAAACAACGATATGTCAGCACAAACGTGTACATTAGCTCCCATATCAACCCACCAATTAGTAGATTGACTAACTAAAAGAACAGTAAGAAAAATTACAATACCCAGTTCCATCATCAGTTTTGCCAATGGTCACATTGACGGACTTAGAAGACTGTCCTGTAGGTGCCTTCATCCCCTTGCGCGTGGACACTTTCTAGCCAGATGGCCAGGCAAGCCACACACGAAGCAAGTCCTCTCCTCTTAATTGTCATTGTCCTTCTTCTTCTTCTTGAAGTTGGTGGTCTGTTGGGCTTTGAATTTCCCGTTGTTCTTGTACGAGGACTTGTGCACCACGTTAGCACTTGATTGTCCACCATCGCCCTTAGACGCGGTGTCCTTTGCCTAAGCCTTTTCCTCCACATCAAGAGACGAAATCCTTAGCAACGGTCTGTATATCATGAGTCTGCTCAACAACAGAACGGTTTTCAACCATCCTCATGTCGTGAAACTGCTCCATAACATACAACTCATTGCTAGCATCAGTAGCACCAAATTTGGTATTCAGCGCATCACACAACTGCTTAGCGTCAGTCGTATGCATATATGACTCTACAAGACGATCACCAAGTACGCTAAGAATGCCTCCCACAAACATAGTAGTGGCTTCGTCGAATTCTTTCTGCTGTTCAGCAGATTAAATCCCTTCAGGTTTGCCGATACAAACCCAGAAGCACTTCATAGCCGTCAGCCACAGCGTGACCCTGATCTGCCATCTCTTAAAGTGCACACCGGTGAATTTATTTGGCCTCAATGCCTCGGCAAAACCAGACATTGAAAAATCAGAGTGCCTATGATAAGGTTTTTGATTGATGAAAATATAAGCACATAATGATTTAATTTATCCCATAAATAAATCATGATATTGCATAAAGAAAACATGGCAACACATGGATAAACTAGCATAAACAGATCAACTAGATTTAATCTAAACATGTATACTAAAGAGCTACACACGAATAGATTAAACAAATGCAGTTCTGGATTAAACATGGTGAACTTGTACCGAGGGTTGTGCCGAGGAGGAGGATTTGGTGCAGCACAAACAACTTGCGATGGAAGATGTGGACGACGGCATGCAGCAACCGATCGGCGAGGAAGACGAGCGGTGGTGGACGAACAACAAGCAGTCGTGCGGAGCGCTTCCCAAAAACCTTATTCGCCCTCTCCCGATGCAGGACTTCACGAGGACGATGGTTCCGGAGACCTGTTCTCTCGATCGCCGGTGCACGCCGCGGAGGGGATGGAATAGACTACGGTGCCGGTGCAATACAGAGGAAAGGGATTCGTTGCGTAGAGGTAGCGGTTCGGTATATAAAGGACGTGTGATCAATACGCCTTCTATATCGGAACCGAACCGGATAGGCACGCGTAACCTATCCGAACTCTACACCACCTCACGCAAGGAAAGATCCGATAAGTTTCCAAAACAAATTAAGGAAAGATCCGATAGTTTCCAAAACAAATTAAGAAAAGATCCCATGAGTTTCCAAAACAAATTAGGGAAAGATTTCATGAGGTGGGCTTTTGTGATTTTCTAGGAATTATTCTTTAAGTGGTCATTTATCCCATAAATAATTCCAACAGGTTCTAGAGTATGATAAGGGGGGATTCTGGGACTCCAAGTGTGATCATGGCAACAAGATGGATTAGTGGGGTTCTCTTTTGAATGTTTCCTCAGTTGATGCAACAACCAGTTTCTCGTTTCTTTGACGCCATATATGGTTCTCTCCTTTTATGTGTGCTGATCGTTATTCATCAACTGTTGTTTTCTACTCTTAAACACCCCAATGAAAGATATAAAAATAATCGAGCTCCAGAAGGCGTAGTAGTTGGACATTAATCTGCAGACATCAAAATTTCTCCGGCACGTACACAGTGGATTAATGGTTATCGTTTTTCTCCTTCCCTTTTTTCCTTTTGGCTAGGAATGATTTATCATTTTGGGTGATGAACATTTGAGGAGCACCAAAAGGGGTAGTAGAAATTTAATCTGCTGCAGTGCTTTAAGACTCGTGAACTCTTATATCTTTACAAATCTTTACCTATTATAAAAGTTCAAGATGAATCTGTCATCTTTCTGCGTAGGGTTTTTCGTTCGTCGCTGATGTCATCATGATGTCACTGTTCGTTTCGCTGACGTCATCATGACTTCATGATGAAGTCACCGGCCACCCGTCGCGTCGGTTCCCAATAGATAGCAAGCGGCCGCACGGCCATTCCCCACCGTAGCCATTGCCGGCGAACGTCGGCTTCCCCTCGTCATCGGTGTGCCACGACGGTGACCCTCCGCCTCGGCTACCCTAGAGGGAATGCAATCAATAAAGTACACAAAATCATCCGAAAATAAAAAAAAATCTGAGGGTTGGAGAGATGGAGGCGCCAAGATGGGGCTGGATCCCCGCAGCCAAATAGCGTCGTCGCCGCATCGCATCCTCATCCCTGCAGCCCAGATCCAAATGGGTGTTGCGCAGAGATCATCACCATCGCGGCCCTCCGTCGCCAGCCACCCCCGCTCACAGTTGCTCGTCACCGCACGGCGTATGAGGAGGCGACGGTGCCACTCAGAGGAGGGATGTCACGCCCCGACCCCCCTACCTGGGCTGGGTCGAGCCCGCTGACACATGGCTGCTCAATAGGACATCAAGACTTCCCTCATAGACCAACATATATCTTTTCTGCGCACTTTGTCCTCACTCATGCACACCCATGAAGAATTTCCCGGTCGGTCACCCATCCTAAGATTGCTCTAGGCCAAGCACGTGGCTTCCGGAAAAGATGTTGTAACTTGTTGATATGAGTATTCTATCAATCCATCAATCCTATTAAGCCCTAGGTCAGGATGTCATAAGGGAGAAGGCTCGATGCAGCGAGCAGGAGGCGATGGCGTCGCGCGGAGGAAGGAGAAGGCGTTGGGAAGTGGGAAGCCGAGCAGTGCGTGGGCGGAGGGGAAAGATTGGCGGCGGTGGTAGATTGGGGTGTGTCGGCTTGGGGGTGGGAGGCAGTGAATTGGGTATTTGGGTGGAGTTGACTTTAGAGGATTTAGGGTTTTCTTAATGGGCTATAGCGAGAGAAACCGGGCCGGGCCGCACGAACCACCGTGCGCGACACATTGGCGCTCACCGCATCGGATTGGAACCATCGGATGGATGGATGGGGACAAGATGTGCGCGCACCACGCATAGGCGCATACGTATCACGACTAACAAGCACAGGCCAGATGCTGATGCCGGCGCGGAGGTATCCGAAACTTAGCGAAGGCAATCGGAGGACATACATAAACCAACCATGGATAAATCCTCTTAAGCCTCTCACGGTCTCAAGAGTGAGGAGCAGAGAGACTCGCCCGGGCGAGTCGCTGACTTGCTGTAGGCGTCTCATAAGTCATAACAAGCCGTGTCACCCGCAGGCCACAGCATCGGGTACTATCGGGGCCCTCTCGTAGCTAGAATTACTCCTATCTATCGTTTCGTTTTGGATGTTTCTGCCCATCCGCCATGATCCACTGCTGCTGCTCAGGCCTCCGGGTCCAGGGGAGAGGCCAATTTGGACCTTTTGTTTTATTCAGATTTTTTAGGTATTTCAGTTAACCAAGCCTGATGACCGAATTAACCGTATTAAATTTGGTTATCTACAACTAAAGACCCAATTTGTGACCGATTTTTTTGGTTTCGGATAGTTTGGGTTTGGTCTTTGTTAGCTCGGTTCGGTTCTTTGGTTTTGGTTAAATGTGCCCACCCCTATCGGCGGCAGGGAAGGGAGAGGGAGGCTCGGCAGCGCCGATGTAGGGAGGCGGGGTGAAGGCGGCCAGCCGGGACGGAGGCGGGGTGGCGGTGGCCGGCTGGAAGGGAGACGGGAAGACGACCAGCCGGGAGGGAGGCGGGGTGGCTGCGGCCGGCTAGAAGGGAGACAGGGAGACGACCGACCGGGAGGGAGGCGGGGTGGACAGTAGGGCGTTTAGGCTTAGGGTTTTTGGGGGGTTGTTCCTCTATCACGCCGCCTGGCCGTTCGATCAGAAACCCTAGGATCGAACGGTCAGGATTGACCGGACCGAGAATCGGCCCAGGTGGGAAGGGACTTTCGTGGCCCTGGCCTAGGTTGTGTCCTGGGAGCACGGGAGTGGCCGCAAGCAAATGAAAAAGGCCGTGGGCCTATCGGACAAGCCGAAGATAAGTCTATTTTAGGTCCCTCGGTGAAGGGTAATTTAATTTGTCTTTTTTTCCAAAATCGTTTATAATTCATTTTTATTGAATGTATTAATTTTTACGGAAAAACTAACGCGACCCTGGTCCACTGGCTAGCGCTACTCGGTGAATGCCTCGTCCACGCGATGCATGGCTCTCCATGCGCGCCCCGTTCCCCCACTTCCTTTTTCTCCGCCCGTTTCTCTTTCTCCTCTTTCTGCGCCCATTTCCCCAAATCCGCACGACGACGATTTCAACTGCGGCGGCGGCGACAAAGGTTCCCCTCAACTCCGGCGGCTACCTCCCCGTGTCCACGGTGCTCCACCTGTCCCTGTGCTCCCCCGTGTCCTCGGCCGCTGTCCTTCGTCGACGGCGATCTCACGGCGTTGTTTCCCCGTCGACGGCGATCTCGCGGCGTTTCCCCGTTGATGGCGAGCTTCTCCCCGACTAGAGGTTAGATCTTGGTTCCAACCTCAAATGTTTGGTGGTGAGCAAGCTCTTCTAGGGCTCCTTTATGTTGATTTTGTTTTCAACCCCAAAAATACAAAGACTCCATCTGATTTTTTGTGTCTTGTGTTCTAGGGGTTCGATTACGATTTTTGCACTGGGGATTTGCACGACGATAGCGGCAGCCTTCCACATACATGATGTAATTTTAGTGTTGTAGGATGTAACTACCCTACCCATATGATGTAATTTTAGTGTTGCGGGATATAACTACCCGCATGCAGAATGTAATTATAGTGTTGCAGGATGTAACTACCTATTGAGCAATCATTATCACCAGGATGTAAGTTACATCCATGCAAAACTAAGTTACATCCATTGTGAAGTTAAGTTACATCCATTCTGAGACTAAGTTACATCCATTCTGAGACTAAGTTTTGGGGCATGATGTAATTTAGCATCAGTAGGATGTAACTTAGTTCAATAGGAAAAGTAACTTAGATGTAATTCAGTTCAATATGGATGTAACTTAGCTCATTATGGATGTAACTTAGTTCGGCATGGATGTAACTTAGTTCAGCATGGATATATATAGTTTAATAGGAGAAGTAACTTAGGTCAGTATGGATGTAATTTAGTTTAATATGGGATATAACTTTATTATAATCTGAATGTAACTTTGTATAAATTGGGATGTAACCTTAGTAGAATTCAGATGCAAGGGATGTAACTTAGCTTAACTAGGGATATAACCTAGTTTTAGTCAACCTAGAAATTTCTAAGAAGAACGAAAGTATACGTGGATTGATGGAGACCAGGTTAGTCCCCTTCTTTTTTTTCAGTTTGGTATTTTGTCTCCTCCACATTTTCTTCTTTCTTCATCTTCTTCCTCCTTACTTGTTTCGAGTATGGTGGAGGCGGCTATCAGGGGGAAGGCGGAGGAAATCAGACGGTGCCTGCGCGCAAGCACCGAGGTGGGGACGGCACGGCGGGGCGCGTGGGCGCGTGGGAACAGCGCTACGCGGGGGCGCGTGGGCTGCGAGACGCTGGGATCGCGCGGGGGTGCGGCGGGATGGGGACGCGGGGTGTTTTTCGTTTATGGAATCGTGTTTTTTCTTTTTGGGGGGGTTGCGCCGTACGACTAACCGGTGCCCGGTCTCCGTTTAGTCAGGTCTAAATGTTTACCGTTGATTTTGCCCGTTGCAACGTACGGGCACATTTGCTATTTGCTAGTAGGATAAAAAACAGAAATGATTCCTGTCGTCCTTTGGTCCGTCATATACGTGTTCGCATCCTCACCATTTGTTCCTTCGCACGTGCATCCACCCACACCATCCAGATTTCCACGAAAATTACTCGCAACCGCCACCAAACAAAACGTGACTCTCTCCCAATCCACACCGTGAAGGATCAAACCGTGACTTCTAAGTTAAAGACTTCTCATATTTAGAACTCATATGATTTAGACAGATTTTTAAGTTAGTCCAAGATTTATATGAGTTTGGCATTGGTAAAAATATCTTGTGCTATGGTGGGTTCTGAACACAAAGGGATAACTATGATTTCTCGTCACAATTTATCGATCATGCACATCTCATAGCTCGGCAGACGACAAACCAATAACTATAGTTATGCATCTTTGATCCTTCAAAAGCGCTCTTAATTCAGTTTGTTAGAATACATGTCTTTCTGTTTAGTTCTTTTTAGGCTCTATTCACCCGTTGCAATGCATGCATACTTTTTTAATATATCTATATTTATTATAAAAAAATTAAAACAAAATCTTTTCTTTACCAATTATAAAAGTCCATGATGAATCAGTCATCTGTCATCTTTCTCCGCAGATTTTGGTTCATCGCTGACGTAATCATGATGTCATGATGACGGTCGATCTGGGAGAGTTTGTTGACGATGTCGTTGGTGTGCTTGAGGACGCCCGTAGGCGAGGGTGGGGAGGCTGAAGGAGTACTTCTGGGAGGTGGGGAGCGGCGCGGGGGAGGCGGAGCCGGCGAGGGAAGGCCTTGGTGGAGATCCTCTCAAAGCCGGAGGTGAGCATGGAGGAGGCGGTGAATGTGAATGCCTCCGCCTGGTGCGCGGCGTGGGAGCAGGAGGAGGCGGCGGGGCATCGGCGGTGAGCTCGTCGTGCTTGCGGAGGACGTCCTGGGTGAAGGCCTTGAGGCGGCCGTAGCGGGTCTCGGTGTCAGCATGGGGTTGGGAGGTCGCCGGGGGGGAGGGGGGACGGCGGCGGTGGGGAGAGGGTCCTTGTCGACATCGGCGCAGCTGTCACCATCCTCTTGCCCGCCACACCGCCTTTCTCTCCATAATCATCGGCGCCGGCGCCCAACCTTCATCATCTCCATCCACCAGATTTGGCGGACGGTTTCGAGCTTCCCGTTCAGATCTGACGGAGACACCACCACCAAATCCACTGCCTCATTTCTCTGATACTGCCACCTACCGGATCTGACCACTGCGACAGCAACGCCTCCGAGCAGAGCGGTGGAGATCGATTGAGGTGAGCATCGGCGAGCTCCAGATCCGTTCGCCTGCTTTCTCCCCTTTTTGTTTTCTCTGTTTGTTTTATCCTTTTCACCGGCCCATGGACAGATATGCCACGCCCTATATCATGACTGGATGCCTACCCTACGTGATGAACTTTAATACCGTGTAAAGTTAAAAAAACTTTAATACCGTGTACAAAGAGGATAACTTTAGTATTTTGGATTTACTTTATTATGATAATCTATTCAATATACACGATGATGGTGGTGATCGTGCCTAGGTAACTGCATCCAACCAAACAGCTTCTCTTACATACATGTATTCATATACAGCCAACCAAACAACGTCTCGAAAGATCCACATCATATTGCACCAATCTAGCCTGGGCAAATTTAGCCTGGATGACAGATACGAGCCAGATTGAAAACATACGACCAACCAAACATGCCCTTCACGACTGGACTGGACCAACTGATGCCGATGCGGCTTAATGGTTTGGTTGGGTTCGGTTGGGTTGCGTGTAAACGTGGCAGTTTCCGCTTCTTTCCATGGCTGACTCAAATAAGCACTTTGCTACAACCAAGCAAATGTTCAGTACTTTTGTCAGCCGATTTGCTACAAGTAAAGCAGTAGTTACCAGATGAATTTCAGCATATCAGTATTTTAAGAAGTCAATGCATAATGTCATCTTTAGAATATTGCTTGTGCCTGATTTTATTTGTGCCTGACCTTTATAATCGGCATCGAAAATCTATGGTAAGAATTCTATACACTACAAACTAGGAAGTAAAATTCGTTGGTTAGATAACGAATTAAGAGGAGATTTCATGGGTGAATTAAAGAGTAAGACGATACCGTTCCGTTTTTTTTTCTTCGGTTTGAAGAAAGATGTCCTAAGGAAGGAGATCGAGCAGCAATGGTGGCAGCCGGCACGAGGAGGAAGACTACGTGCAGCGCACGTGCGTCTCTGCCAGGCCGACGCAGGAGGGAGGTGGGCACGGGCAGCCAGCCAGGCCCAACTGAGGAAGAGGGAGAGAAAGAGAAGGAAGAGTAGGCCGGAAGGAGAGGGGGGAATGGGCCGAAGGAGAAGAAAGGAGGGGATTTTGGTCCGACTTTTTAAAAGATTTGGAGAGTTTTTTAATTCATTTTTTATTTGAATAAATGGTGAAATGATATTTCATAGATTAAAAAACTTCCAAGGCTCAAATAATTCATATAAAAATCTATAAAATACATAAACACTCAAAGTACTTAATAAAATTTTAACAATAATTAAAAAGGTAAGGTTTTGTACCGTAGGCATATTCTAACCAAAAGATAAATATAATTATAAGTATTTTTTTAGAATTATAATTATAAGTATTTTGACTATAGATAGAAATAATTATGACTCTTTTTATTCTATGTGTGTCGTAATTATAGCCCGGTGCAACGCACGGACACTTTTGCTAGTTTATTATAAAAATTAAAGATGAACCTATTCATCTTTCTGTATTCTTGGTTTTTCATCCGTTATCCTGCGAACCGAGTCATATACGTATTTGTGGTCGTTGGAGAAAACGATCGTATGCAGATCCGTACGCAGTCACAGCTTCTTTTCCTTTCGGGGCCAGCCTCACAATGCAAGCCATCCGATTAGGATGGCACTCGGATGGCTTAAGCCAAAAAAAAACTATGAAGCAACAGTAGGGACACACGCCATCCAATCAAGGCCACTCATAAGTATATTTTTATTTCAGTCCTTGTCAGGTCCTATATTTTTGTGTTCAGTATCTCATGTTTATTAAATTTATATATAGGTCCACAATTTTATAGAAAAGCCCTCTAAAGTCGGAAACAAATACAAAATCAATCCAACAAAAATCTCCAAATCACACGCTCGGCTGTCGTCACCCCTCCACTCCGCCACCATCGCCATCGTCTTCCCACGACACAGATCGAGGTGGCGACCTCCCTGGCGAGGTGCCTGCGGGATCGAGCGAGCGCCCGCCATTGTTGCCTTCCTCATCTACCCGCCGCCAGCACGGATTCAAGCGGAGGCGAGGAGAGCCGAGGTTGGCGCGTTGTCGTCCACGACGTCGTCCGCCACACCAGCGGAGCGAAGGTGAGGCAACGAGGGCTCGCTCCACTCCGACGCCAGCTCGAGGCGGCCGTCGCCGATTTTCCCCTCTGCACGCCGCGTCACCATCGATTCCCCCCTCCGCACATTGTCGTTGCCGTCGATTCCCCCCCCCCCCCGCCACTGTCGCCTTCCCCCTCCGCCCCCGGCTTGAGGCGGGACAGGGCCGTCGAGCTGTTGAGGTGGTGGCCGCGGCGACGCCCGGTGCCATCGTCCAGCGGCGGCAGCAGCTTAGGAGGAGCTCGGCGTCGCCACCTTCCGCGACCAGCGGCGGCCGCTGCGGGGGAGACCTCGCCGTCACCGCCTTCCGTGACCGGCGGTGGCCGCTGCGGAGGAGAGCTCGCCATCGCCATCTTCCGCGACCGGCGGCAGCAGCTGCAGAGGAGGTGAGCCTCAGGGTGTGTTTAGTTCCCAACTTTTTTTTCAAACTTCCAACTTTTCCATCACATCAACCTATCATACATACACAACATTTCAATCACATCATTTCATTTTACACCCAAACTTCCAAATTTGGATGCAACTAAACAGACCTCAGTCTTTTTCTTCTACTCTCTCTCCCCTTCTCCAGTTCTCCTTTTCTCTTCTTCCCTCTGACACAAATTGGTGAAGCCGTTCGCATCCAACTTTGGACGTGAGAGGCCTTGCAGAATCTGACGAAAAGCAGCCATGTAGGAGTTTGTCCGAGCTGGAAGCCTCAAGCCGAAAGACAGCTAGGCACATTATGAAGGCCCTGATCGTCTCCCGCAAGGGCCTTGCTATTGGGCATCCGAGCGCCAAAAACATAGGTGGCGCTCGGTTTTCCGTCAATATTCCGTCAAATCCTTCCGTTAAAAGTTTTCAACCCCCTCTTCCCGGTACAGTTTGAAAAGAACTGAAACTAATTAATCTGAAAGAATTTAAACTTTCAGATTGAAATGTTCAATTTGAAAAGGATTGAAACTAATTGAAAGAATTCGAAATCCAATCTGAAAGAATTCAAAACTTTCAAATTTAAAGATTTTAAACTTTCAATCTTAAAGAAGTCAAAACTTTCAAATTGAAAGATTTTAAACTTTCAATCTGAAAGAATTCAAAACTTTCAAAATGAAAGATTTTAAACTTTCAGTCTGAAATAATTAAAACTATCAAATTGGAAGAAACAAAACTTCCAAAGGGAAAGAAATGAAACTTTCAATTGGAAGTTTTCTTCCAATTTGAAAAGTTTTAATTCTTTCAAATTGAAAAGAAATTGAAACTTCCAATTTGAAAGAATTTCAACTTTCAAATAGAAAGGAAACCGAAATTTCAAAAGACAAAATAAGTTGAAAAACTTCGGATGGAAAGGAAACAAAAAACTTTCAAAAAGAAAAAAAAAAACAGCCGACGGCGGCGAAGAGGACCCGCCGCCACCGGTGAAGGTCGCCGTCGGCGGTGGCGGGCGCGGAGATGGCGGCGCTGCCCTCCGCCGCCGGTGGAGACGACATCGGCGACGGTGGGCGCGGGGAGGGCAGCGTACCCCTCCGCCGCCGGTGAAGGCGCCTTCGTTGACGTCGGACGCAGGGATGGAAGGGTGCCGTCACCGGAAGGACGTCGTCGATGGCGGTGCGGAGATGTCTTCGTCGTCGCCGACGGTGCGAGGAGGCAACACGGCGCGCGGGGAAGGCGGAGTCGTCGACGCGCGGGCGCGGGGGATCGTCGTCGACGAGCGGGCACGGGGGATCGTCGTCGGCGGCCCGACGCGCTAGGCGGCGCAGTCTCGCCGTAGCAGGTCGGGCCGCCGGTGGAGCCGCGGGGGCGAGCTCGGCCGCCGCCGGTGGAGGCGCTGTGTCGATGCACGAGCACGTGCGGCCGCCGCCGGTCGAAGCCGCCGCCGAGGCCGCGCCGTCTGCCGTCGTCCCGTTGCCGCCCCGCCGCGTCGCCGGTGGAGGCTGGATCTGGGAGGTGGATCTGGGAAGAGAAGTTGAAGAGAGAAAATGAAGGGGAAAGTAAGAGAGAGAGAATTATATCGGTTGGGACTTCGTTTTCTCCGTTTACTCCACCGCTAGTGGGCAAACCGAGCGCTGGCGACGCTCGAGCGCCAATTAGTATTATCGCTCCCGCAATCGTAGCCGCAGGCCCGCAGCCCACAAGACTGGACATGTTTGCATGCGTGCATCCATACGTTGTTTCTTCCCCTTCACAATCCATAGTGTACTCACAACTCAAATGTGTACATGCAAAAGCTACAACCACAATCAGGCTACATCGACTCTCTCTCTAAAAAAAAAAAACCACATCGACGGCCCACAAGATTTAAGTTGCTTGGTTTGTGGCCAGTTGGGCAGGCAATCGTACCAGGCTTAATAAACATCTACGTATAGGCGTTGCACTTTTTTAGACGTGAAAGACCTTCGGTCTAACCACTAAAAAAACATTTGTTCTTGGATTAGAGATGAGGTATTTGCAATTTTGCGTATGCCCAATGCACAATTTTTGACATCTTGTTGAAAATCATCGGTTACGACTTTGAATGAATTATGATAAAAGGAAGACTAGCCTAAAAAATAATTTAATTGGGAGATATTTTAAATTTATTCAAAGTATCCTAATTGATTGAGGAATTTTTTGGGAAAAAGTTCAAAGGACAAAACTAACACTTTTTGTAACTTTAGTTTTTCCTGGCAAAGCACGGGCATTATTGCTAGTTTATTATAAAAATTAAAGATGATTTTGTCCTATTTTGTATTCTACCTATTTTCGTCCACCTCATGATTTGCGTCCGACGTTGTTGTCCCCACTCTCCCATGGTTGTGCATTGGAGGGCGCCATCGACTATAGAATTGGCTATACATGCTATCCACAACCCAACCCAACCCACCACAAAGCTGCACAAGAGATGACCAACCCTAGTCTCCACATCTTGACAAGGTCAGATTATGAGACCCCTTACCCACCCATCCAATACCTTGTTCCTCCTCTCGTGTGTGCTCTTACCGAAATGTCCCTATGTTTCTAGAAGAAAGAGGGTACTAGTATACCGTGATTTAGCGCTCTGCTGAGGCTATGGCTGGTCTACGAACGTGTGTTGCTTCTTGTTGCAAAATCAGGCTATGGGTAAAAAAGTGGGACCCACCTGTCAGATGGGCATATCCCTAGTGTCTTGGCCAGGGTTTCACTTCCCCTCGGTAACCGCGTGGTTACCGTGCGGTAAGGGGATCCTGCAGTAAGGTTCAGGAGATATTTATCAAATTCAAATTTGAAAAAATTCCAAAAAAAATCACATAAATAGAACATGATTTATAGACTATTATGGTGAAAAAAATTATATGAATTGATGAAGTTTGCTACAAATTTAATTTAAGCATGTATATGTTATAAATTTGGAAAAAAATTTGGAAAAACGCCGCTTGTGGGCTTTTATGGACCGGCACTTTCACTAAATGAGGGAGAAAAGGATTGTTGGCAGCCACTTGACCCACTTTTTTGGAATTTTTATAATTTTTTTGAATTTTTTCTTAGTTATTATTAGGTCTTGATTTAATTTATCGTGGTTACCATGTTTACCGCACGGTTACCACGATAAACCACATGGTAACTGCCCCCAAACCGGGGCCAAAATTCAAATTTGAATTTTGGCACAACATGCCACAGTTACCGCGCAGTAACCATGCTGTTGTCGGGGGCAGTAAGGGGACGGGGGAAGTGAAACTCTGGTCCTGACCCATGCGTGGTGTCCCTCTTCTAGAATAATATTACATAGGTGTTGGTATTTCTTATTATCATCCTTAGAAACATAGTTTCCAACGACGGCAACTTGAAATAGTTAATGATAATCTATGGTTTGGCAGAAATGAATCCGCAAGCGCACGGATATATCATTGTAGCATTTCACCCGGGAGTATTCCAAGGTATCATATTTATTTTTATCCTAAGGGAAGATTTGTAAAGTGTAATCATTCTAATAAAATACATAAACATGTATAAGCCATGGTTCTAAACAGGGGTAAGAAATATATCTTGGGTAGAGTGACACAAGCGAAGGATCTAGCTAAACTCTATATCAATCCTAAATTTAATCTAAGAGCATTATAGTTCTATATTTTGTACTTTATGCAACACTCT
The DNA here is from genome assembly GCA_000325765.3 of Leersia perrieri. Lineage (NCBI taxonomy): Eukaryota > Viridiplantae > Streptophyta > Magnoliopsida > Poales > Poaceae > Leersia > Leersia perrieri. The sequence goes on from CM002479.1 coordinate 2,630,838, forward strand.
AATATTTTCTAACCAGTATATAACAGTGTGGTGTACCCTTCTTACCATGCAGCTATAACTAAACCTAGACCTAGCTATGCCCTCCCGATGCTTCATAAAATTACCCTGGCCTGCCGAGTTACTTACGACAGACTGTCATAACCATCCAACCAAAGTAAAATGCGGAGGTGCATCTAACCCTAGGAATTTATATGTAGAAAACTATACTGCGGGGGAGACACCCATACCGAGCTCTCACCATCGGCGGCCCGCAAACACACCCAGAGTATAATCGCCCAAATAATTGTAAGATCCAGCTTAGACACCACGTCTAAGCCATCACTCCCTACTCTACAGCCTTGCAATTGAAATAGAGTATCTAAATTCCAGATTAATATTACCAGGCCTAGCATAAGTTGAATACTAACCAAATCCCTACACATTATATCCGCACCAATGCAAATCCCAGATAAATGTAACCACATTGGTATACAAATCATATAAATTCTAAAGTTGGCAAGACTAGTCTATGATTGAACTAAGCTACCGCAATTGTATAAAGATGAATATATTGAAGTATGGAAAGTCTTATAAAAGAACTAGAAAGCAAAGTTAGAACTTTATCCGAATTCCTCCGAAGTCTTCCTTGAACTAGAATTATTCTATTCCTACTTCTACTAGACTAATACTACAAGTAGAGTGAGTTTGATTCCTTGCTTTGCTGTGTGTTGAAGAAGAGAGTAAGGCCTCCTTTTATAGAGCTTCAATGGCGGCAACTTCCCATGGAAAATGACCACCCTGCCCCTTGTAACCGCCATCAGGAGCCAATGGGAGACTACCACGTCGAAGGTCGGTGGGGAAAGGCAGCGGGCCTGGTTCGGCCGAACCACCCTAGCCTCCCACCGACCTCTCCTTTGGTCTGCCTTCTGACATGTGGGTCCCAATGTCAGTGCCACGTGCATTGACGGTTACTTGTATCGGTAACTCTGCCAGTGGGCCCTCTCATTCCTTGGGAATGAGGTTTCCTCCATTTTTTCTTCTTTTTGATATATTTTCTCTACAAGTAAATATTTACCAAGTACAAGTGGAAATAGATTATTCTGAAATAAATATGTATTGCAAGCATACCTAACTCTCCATTATTTTGGTAATATTAAAAGTCAAAATGTTGCAATAACGACCGTCAACAATAATTCCTTGGGTGTGTTTGGTTGCAAGCCACACTTTGCCATATATTGTCGCGCCTAAGATTAGGTAAGTTTGACTAATTTGGCAATTGTCTGGTTGTTGTCACAGTTTATGGCAAGATTCCCTTAGGCTAGCCAAAGTGTGGTAGAGAATTTGTTCACCTCAACTGAGGCAAATATGACAATTTTTATTAGCCAGTGGTGACAATGTGTGGCTAGCAACCAAACACACCTGCATCCCATATCTTAACACGTGTACAACGCGGATCTCATAGCAAGGAACTGAGTCCTCCTTTGTCTCCGACCAAAATTTCCTCCCTGTCTCTCTCATTCTCATCCAGTTGTCCTGCTTCTTTTTTTTATAAGATTTAGGCATGATAGGAGTGGTTTTTACAAAGGTTGTTACTGAAACAAGAGGGAAAAAACACCACACATGTTGAGGTCGATATCTTTGCGTCATCCTTTTCTACGACATGCAGCTCCGCTCCGACTTGCGCTATAGCACAGCCTCTTCCACCGCTGCCCTTGCCACAGTTGGCTTAGTTCAGGACGTGTTGTTGAATACCGATTGTTTTTCCGTTATTTCTGGATACACCGTCATCCTGCCTTCTGCTAGGCCAGAATAGGCTTGGCAATATCTCCGCTGGAGGCGGGGACCTGCCCCTACGGGGCCGGGGTGGAAATTTTTCCCGCAGGCTGGTCGGGGCGGAGCCCCAAGAAAAACCGGGGCCAGGGTCGGGGGCCGAAATTCACCCGCGGGGTACCCACGGCCCCCGAAGGTGTAGGCTCTCACAAAAAGGTAAAAAGGCCCCGGACTCTAGGCCGGCCCATTTAGTGTCTAACCCTAGCCGCTGCATGCTGCTTCGATCCTACTCCCGAACTCTCCCTCAGCGCCGTCTCCTCTTCCTGCGCGTGAGAACGATGGAACAACGAGAAAAAAAAAAAGAAGAACAGGAGCAAAGCAACCAGATCGGGATCTAGAGGCATGGAGCAGCAGCTGCTCATCCGCGCCATCGCCTGCTCACCGTGCGCCGCCACTGCTGTCCCTCGTCTCCGTCCGCTGTGCGTCGCCTGCTCCCGCTCCTGTACCTCGTCGGCGATCGGTGCGCTTCCCGTCCCTAGATCGACGCAGCGGCCGGTGCGTCTCCCCGTCTGCAACTCGAAGTAGCGGCCGGCACTCCTCGGGTCAGCAACTCAACACAGCGGCCGGCGCTCGACATCTCCGTCTTCGCAGGTGACAGCCGCTCCTCGCCCATCTCTGCATCTTCCGTGCAACCCACGGGGCCCCGTTCGGGGTGCGGGGACCCGCAGGGCCGGGGCCGGGACAGGATTTTGCCCCGACGAAGGCACCGGGGTCGGGGGCGGGGGATGAAGTCGGGGATCGGGGGCGGGGCGTTCTTGTCCAACCCGTCCCGTTGCCAAGCCTAGGCCAGAAAGCCGCTGTGAGCCAAGCTCAGGACGACGATACAGCAGCAATGTGGTTCCAATTTATGCATGACTACACGTATACATGCTGGATCAATGTTTGTCAATTCTTTGCCTTTTTTGTGGCGAGGAGTTTAACATTTGATTAGCTAGTAAACTTGATGTGGTTAATGATGTATGCAGTATGTATATATATACTGCTGGAGCCATGCTAGTGTTGTTGATGCATGTGCGTCTCGCTGGCGGGTTTGCTCTGCCACCAATCTGATTTGGATAGTCTCACATTTATTCGAAGCTAAGAAACATGATGTCAATTGATATATTAAAACATTAGTGTCAACAAGGATATATCTCCAAAACAAATAAATACAACATTGAAAAAAAGGGTCTACTAATAATTATAGAGAGCAGATCATGTGAATGAGTTGATAGTGCTACATTTATTTGAATCTAGTACATATACGCCTTTGCTATACCAAACATTAATTTATGAGAATTGAGAAGACATAAATCCAAATCAATAAATATCGTACTGAATAAAGTTCCAATGGATAAATTATGGATTATTAGTACACAAGATCACTGATTTGGATGGCGACATCGTTTCTATCTCAATCTACTCTTCAGCATATCAACGTATAAATTTAAATGTTCATTAATATAGGTGAGAACATAAATTCAAATAAATCTAGGATCAGATCAACTATTGCTTGATGTCTGAGATTGCGTACATAAACACCCGCGAAGAACCATATGCTAGTGAGCCAAACGAAGAATTAAAGGTGAATAGATACAGTAAACTCCATCAATCTGCAGTCTCTCCTTATGGCACCCATCAACATCAAAATTGTCGCTGCTACAATTTGCTTGGTTTTTGTGATCATGTCTTGCACCCCCACGTCCACTTCTTTACCTTGCAGTATGTTGTTGCAACTCTTTCTCTTCTATGCTTTTTGTTTTTTTTCCAATTACATAAAAGGCTCAAATCATGCACACAGAAGTGTTATGTCTTCCCTTTAACAAAAAGATAAATCCATGAACTAGCATAATATAGTAACGAATAGAATTGTTGTTGTCATGTGCAGAGCCTGGGAGAGAGTGTAGTGTCGAAGAGCCGCATTGCGGCATTCGTTCGTGCACTGAAAAATGCAAGACAAAGGGCACGAGCCACTTCTGCAGTAGAGGGACTGCCACTTGTCGCAATAAAGCTAAGCCCCAGGAATGCTGCTGCGATTTTTACTCGTAATCACATCACTGGTGACATGAGAATAATGATATTGGCGGTTGATGGCCAAGGTGTCAATGATGTTTAGGTTAATATTTCAAATAACTATTTATCTTTAATGGCCTTTCTGAAACTCAAATGCAAATCGATTAATAAATATGGCTAGCTTTATTAATTGTCTCATGCAGTGGCAGAGCCAGCATCGCCGTCGAGCCTGAGCGACTAATAGTATTTATTGGTGATCAATCAATTTTTTTAACGTTGACTATATTTTATAATGGAAATACAAGCAGTGGAGCCCCGGCAGACGCCGACCTGTCCGGAAGGTGGATCTGTCAATGGTCTCATGTTGTTCCCACCATGAGACCGGTGGCAGATTGTGACATCCTGACCCAGAGCTTAATAGGATTGATAGAATACTCATATCAACAAGTTACAACTTTTTTCCGGAAACTCATCTCGAGAGAACTCCGAGGTTAAGCGTGTTTGGCCTGGAGCAATTTGGGGATGGGTGACCGACCGGGAAGATCTTTCCGGGTGCGTATGAGTGAGTACAAAGTACGTAGAAAAGACATGTGTTGGTCTGTGAGGGAAGTCTTGAGGCCCGACCCAGTCCAGCTAGGCCCAGGTAGGGGGGTCGGGGCATGACACAAATCCACCTCCCAGGCAAACTCACAACTCAAAAATGTTATTCTCATGACCTGAATTATAGTCAAACTTTAAAATAGCAATTAAATGGTTAAATTAAATTATTTGATTTGCTCATAAGTTAATTTTGCAGCCAAACATGTCAGAACAAACAAATGCACAACCACACCATAATAATAATGCTGAAATAAAGTACAAAATGATTTTGTCTAACAAAAAGAACAAGAAGAAGCTAATACTTGAAATACATATCGCCATCAAACTCATACCATGGTGGTGTACATTAATCTGTTCATCAAGATACCTAGACCAGCTAACACCGTCTGGCACCTCACTATAATTGGGATCCAAGTGTCACTAAAATAACATACTTCTCAATATAATGAATATATCTCATCCATGGGACCCAAATTCTCTAGCAATAAGTATCGACCAATCACATGCATAGCTACATATAAGAGGCTTCACAAAAGGCCACAAAGAGATTCGGCACAATCTCAGCACACTTCAGTCAAGGTCAAGGTCAAGCATCCATTTAATGCAAGCTGTGGCACATACATGCATCTCCGCGGGTACGTCTAATATGCATCTGGTTGCGCACCCTTCCCCTTGCGCGATGGGACGCGTGGCAAGTGGGGAGGGGTTCACACTGGATGCGTTGCCGCATGCCACTGCATGCAGGAGTGAGCCCTAAGGCATGGTCCCCACCCCTCACCCTTCCTAGTAGGCATGGTCCCCACCCCCTCTGTCACGACCCGCGACTAAACGACTTGGCGATGAAGAACAAAGAGCGTAGCCGTGGCCGGCGGGAGGGCAAGGGCGCTGTTTCCCTTGCTGTCCCGACGCCGTGGCGAGGAACAGAGAAAGTTATTTGGTAATAATTATCTTTGTTGATTCAATCCAAACAGCCAAGTCCACATATATAGGAGAGACTAGACACACGTAACAGACTAGGACTCATATCAGCCAATCCGATCAATAACTGGCTAATGTAGGACTCTAACAGACTAACCAACTAACTCTTATTAATCTAGGACTCTAACTAATCTAATGGGAATTGGATTCGGCAACAGGGGTTGCCGGCCTCCTCCTACGCTGATATGTGCGGCCCCATATGACACCCTCTCCCTTCCTAGTCTCTGCATGTTTTTCTCTCTTGCCCACGTGCGTGGGACCCACGTGGGGACAAATAAAACGTACCATGAGATGAGAAGTAGACTGAAAAAAGTGTTATAAAATTTGGAGTATTGGATATAAATCTTACAAATTTATACCTGTATATTCAAAAGAATTAAATGTTTTTTGATCTAAAATCATATTCATCATACCAATATTAACTTTGGGTACATAAACTTTAGAGTGAAGTGCACCGCCGGTCCTTAAACTTGTAAGCGTGTGTCACTTAGGTCCCTCAACTCCTAATTTGCATATTTGGGTCCCTAAACTCGGTTAGGCAGCCATTAGCGGTCCAAACCTCCCGCGAGAGGCAAATCGCGCTGACGTGGCGATGCACGTGGCAGTCCCGAACCGAAGAGGGGTGTTAATATGCAAAAAAAAACCTCCCTTCACCGGTCATCACACCCATTAGTCCCCGTCCCCTCGATTTCTTTGGCGCGCCAAGGGATAGGCGGTGAAGAGGGTGGCGCAGGCTAAGATTGTAGGCGATGATCGGCGGTGATGGATGGTGTCTGAAGTGATTGAACGTCCATGGATCAATCTGAATCAGTCAACCCTAGCCGGAGTTGGAGGATGGTGGCCAGATTGCGGCTGCAAGATCAACCTGCGCATCTATACAGTAAGTTACTCGAGCCCTAATATTTGGGTATTTGGGTCTTTCATCGTAGCCTCTATCCATGCATATCAGTCAAAATATATATGTTTTGGTAAAAATAGTGGAATATAGATTGCAATTGTAGGCCTTTTGTTGTAAAGTTATGGTTTCTATTTGTTGATTTTAGGCGTTTGTTCATAAATGATGGGGGTGTGCTGTTGTATTATAGATGTGGATGCAGAGGAGTTCTCAGTAAGGATTCACCATGGGGGATTATTTGTTGGGCAAGGTAGTCTCAGGTCTTATGTGGATGGAAAAGTGAGTTGGTTTTGTGGCTAGATCAATTTGCTGTGGACCTAGGGTACTTAAGGACTCATATCATGAAGTTTTATTGGCTGTTACCAGGAAAAGACCTATCAGATGGATTGAGAGTGCTTTCCAATGATAATGAGACAAATGTGATGTCATCTGTGTCTAGTAAATTCAGGAATTTGGATGTGTACATTGATCATGATGATAATGTTTCTGGGTTTGTGTGGGATGATATTGTGGCCAATCCAGTAGGTCATTTACCTAAGATTATCAGCCCTAGTAAGATGAATCAAGTTGAAGAAGATAGCAGTAGGGAGAATCAGAGGAATTGGAGGGGAAAAAGGGTGCAAGAGGAACAAGGGGTTATATCAGATGAAGACAACAATGAGTCAGGCAGTGATGATAGTGAGGATTCAGACTTTTATGACAGTGATTATGAGCTTGATGACGGTGATGATGATTTATTTGTGGACTATGTTGATGAGAATGTGATTGATGAAGGGGTGGCCAAAGGGAAAAAGGATAGAAAAGGGGAAAAAGGCCAGAGGAAGCAAACTGAAGGCATAACTAGCAATTGTCAAAGCTGCCGGTACAGATGAAGATTCAAGTGATGATGGGCTAGATATGCCAGAATCTGAAGAGGGGGTGAGATTAATGTTCAAGTCTTTTGCAGAAGAGGACTTGAACAATCCTACTTTTAAGGTTGGGCTTGTTTTCCCTTCTGTTGAGAAAGTGAGAGAGGCAATTACTGAGTACAGTGTCAGAAACAGGGTAGAGATAAAAATGCCGAGAAATGATAGAAGAAGAATAAGAGCTTACTGTGCAGATGGTTGCCCATGGAATCTATATGTATCAGAAGACAGCAGGGTTAAGACATTTGTGGTGAAGACCTATAATGGTAATCACAATTGTCAAAAGGAGTGGATCTTGGAAAGATGCACAGCAAAGTGGTTGGCTGGAAAATATGCAGAGGAGTTTAGAGCTAATGAAAAGATGACTCTGTCAGGGTTTGCAAAGACAGTGCAACTGGATTGGAACTTGACACCTTCCAGGAGCAAGTTGGCTAGGGCAAGAAGGTTAGCCATGAAAACCATACATGGAGATGAGGTGGAGCAGTACAAATATTTGTGGGACTATGGGAAAGAACTAAGGAGAAGCAATCCTGGTACATCTTTCTTCCTAAAACTCAGAGGCAACCAATTCAATCAATGTTACATGTCTCTTGATGCCTGTAAGAGAGGCTTTCTCAGTGGTTGTAGGCCTCTCATATGCTTGGATGGTTGTCACATAAAGACAAAGTTTGGTGGACAGTTACTTACAACAGTTGGAATTGATCCAAATGATTGTATATATCCAATCGCAATGGTCGTTGTTGAGGTTGAATCTCTTAGTACTTGGAAATGGTTCTTGGAGACTCTAAAAAGTATCTTGGGATTGACAACACTTGTCCTTGGACTATTATGACTGACAAGCAAAAGGTTTCTGACCTAACTTTGTGTATTTCTTAATCACTTTGTCCTGATTAGTATTTCTGACATAACCAATGTGTTCTTATGTGATATTTGTAGGGTTTAATCCTAGCTATTCAACAGATGTTTCTAGATTCAGAACATAGGTTCTGTGTCAGGCACTTGTATTCAAACTTTCAATTTCAGTTCAAAGAAGAGGTTCTGAAGAACCAATTGTGGAAATGTGCCAGGTCTTCTTCAGTTCAAGATTGGAACAAGAATATGGATGCCATGAAGGCTTTGAACAAAGATGCTTATGACTGGCTCGAGAATATGGCACCTAATACATGGGTGAGAGCTTTTTTCTCAGAATACCCTAAGTGTGATATTTTGTTGAACAACAATTGTGAGGTATTCAACAAGTACATCTTAGAGGCTAGAGAGCTACCCATTCTAAGTATGCTGGAGAAAATCAAGTCACAACTAATGACTAGACACTTAATAATCAGAAGTAACTAATGGATCAGGTGCAAGGGAACATATGTCCAAAGATTAGAAAGAAGGTGCTCAAGAATGGAGAGGCAGCAAATTTGTGCTATGCATTGCCAGCAGGACATGGCATATTTGAAGTATAGGAGAGGGACATGAAGTATATAGTGGACATCATTACTAAGCATTGTGATTGCAGGAGGTGGGACTTTAACCATGCCATATCATGTTTGAGGCATGAAAGAATTTCTGCTGAAAGTGTCCTACCAAAGTGCTACTCAGTTGATGCATTCATCAGAGCATATGGATTTAATATATGGCCCTGCAATGACGAGCAAATGGGAGAAGGTAAATGGTTTAGATTTTTTTTTTTGAACAAATCACTGCAGGGGAGTCCCCCGCAGTTAAGAAATTATTATTAAGAAAGGGCAAAAGTTAGATTACACTAAGCCAAGCTCAAAAGAAATGGTTCAGATATTCTCCCACCACTGTATGAAAAGAAGGCTGGCAGGCCCAAAGAAAGTCAAGAAGAAAGGCTCCTTGTGAGGTGCAAGGAAAAAAATGGGCCTAAGTTGTCAAAGCATGGAGTTACCATGCATTGCAAGCACCGTGGAGAACCAAATCATAACTCTGGTGGCTGTAAATTGAAGAAGCAAGGCTTTAGTTCACAGGAAGCTAAAATGATGGTTGCTACAGCAAATCAAGCAGCTGTCATGGAGAATGAACAGAATTTAAATGACCCAATCAATGTGATCACCCAAGTACTGATAAAAGTTAGATTCTTCATGTTTTATTTTGATGCATGCTTTCTGATGCCGAATTTTAAGCAATTTGGCATAGTTGGTGGAGGGGTTGGCACGTGTGGCATACGCCTGGAACTATTCTTGTACATCGGCTGATGTCGAAACCTAGGCCGCATGCGCTTGATGTTGTCTTGCTAGCTCTTGTTCTCGCCTTACGTTCACCATCACTTGTGCCCGAAGACGTACGAACATCTCCATCACGTAGCTTGTCATCACTTCAGCTTTGTGGAGTTGCATTATCTCTTGTTTGGTCAAGTGACCTCGCAAAGCCAGTTCTTGCATGCTTGGGGCAGGAGCTGCTGAAGGGGTATGTGGTTGTGCTTGCGCCGCCTGCTTGACCGTCGCACGGCTGAACGCTACTTAAGGTGGTGTGAATGCAGGGGGTGGTTGAGCAAGCACGTGGGCGGAGACGAAGGTTGTCAAAATCTACAAGTTGCTGGCAAATTACAGTGGTGGAGTCAGAGCGGTAGGTGTTGGTGGCACCAGCGTATTGATAGCTCTTGGGTTGCCAAAACTGGGTGTTGTTGCCTGGGTCACCTGCACCACGCCTTGGTGTGGCAGGTTTTGGGTCAGCGACGCCTGAGTAGTGAAGCTTTGGTTTGGCGTGCCCGAGAGGTGGGGGGAGCTTGGTATTGCATTTGCTGAAGGGTGTCCTCGAGGCGCTTCATGTTCGCCATCATTGCCTCGTAGTCCTCCTAGGAAACTACAACTTGGTCATGCTAAGTTGGTGAAGCAGTCGATGCCATGATGACCAGAGCCGCTGCGGTCAAAGAAGTGGAAGCCAAAGTTGCCATTGCCGAAGCAGTGGTGGCGGAGGCGGTTATGGCCGAAGAGACGGTGGCAAGGTGCGCAATTGTCAAAGCGGCCATTGTCGAAGCCGAAGGATGTGCCTAGACCCGAGGGGGCCCTCCAGTCTAGGGCCCGACTTGAACTGCAACTCAGACAAGCACTGGTTCCTGTTTAACGGTGTGCGAAGGCCTGGCTGCCTTCGTCATCTTCTTCGGTGAGATCTCTTCGGGCTTTTGGTTTTCGGGGCTGGGTTCCCCATGGACGGCGCCAACTGTTGTTGCTAAAGAACAACAGTGGAGTCTGAATGCTTTGGTGTGGTTGGGATTAATGAATTTTTGGAAAAAAAAATCCCCTATTACAGGCCACCAGGGTCCTTTATTATATGCTAATAGTCCCTAGGATTGCTCTCCTTTTTCATTAAGGTTTCTCACACATAGGAGATTAAAGTTGTGCAATCTTGTTACATTGTGAGGAGTTTATAGTCCTTTCCTCTTTCATGGGCCCTTAACGGGCTAGTTATGGACAGATATATTGTTGAGTGCAGGCCCTGGATGGGCTCCATCCTGCCTTCAGCTCCTGATGGCTTCACCGTTCCCTTTGCCATCTTCGTTGGTCGTGATGGCTTCGTTGTCTCCGTCTTAGGCTCCGCTTGCTTCGCCTTTGGCTCTTCTGGCTATGCCCTTGGCTTCGCCAACTTTGCCCATGGCTTCGCAACCTCCGCCTTCGGCTCACTATTGGTCGGCCCCTCGGCGTCCTAGATTGCTTGGTTATTTGGCTAAAGGAATCTATCGGGTTCTGTCTCCAATAGGTTGAAACATGTATAATGTTATAGTCTATTGCTTTCGATATGATTTTTGGCTGCCGACCGATATCATATATTTCCATTCCAATGGTTTTGTTTCTGAAATTCCGATTGTGCTGATATCATTTCCATTTGTGCCTCTACCATTCCGTTTCTATTTTTGAAAAAAAATATGGAAATGGAAATGGGAGGCAGTCTTCTGGCCGCTTTCATCCCTGCTATACGAAACATTTATTGTGTCTGAGAAGACATAAATCCAAATCAATAAATAGCATATTGAATAAAAATCCAATGGATTGAATACATAATATTATAGTACACAAGAGGCATCATTTCTATCTAAATCCAACATGCCATCAGAATATCAATGTACAAATTCGTCCATATTAATTAATGTAGAAGAGAATAAATTCAAGTAAATCTAAGAACATACCAATTATGCATTTCTTGATGTCTGAGCTTCTTTGTATATAAACGTCAGCAAAGAACCGTATGCCACACTGCTAGTAATTCAGATGGAGAAAAGGTATCTATAATAATACTCCGTCCATCGGCAACCTGTCCTCATGGCATCCATCAAGGTTAAGAATATAGCTGCTACTCTTTGCACGGTTCTTGTGATCATGTCATGCATCCTCACATCCACATCTGCACCTCCACCTGTGCATGCACGTGCACCACATGCGCCTGATCCACTTTGCAGTATGTTGCTACTCTTACTCTTCTGTGTTTTCCAATTCTTTTAATTAACCTTTTTAGATTATTTTTTAAATTATATAAAATGTTCAAAATGTGCACACACACACTATACATACATGTTATGCCTTCCCCTTTAGCAACAATAGTTCAATCCATGAACTCTCATAAAATACTATATGAAAACATAGAAATTCTAGACGATTGAATCCTACAAAAAATCTTTAATAAATAAAAGGATTTAATCCTACCAAATTGTACGAAAGGATTTAATCCTACTAATGGAATTTCCATTGTCATGTGCAGGGGCTGGGACAGAGTGCTTTGCCCAAGTGCTGACATGCACGATGAGCTGGTGTAGAGAAAGATGCATAACAGAGGCCATGAGCCGCAATTGCAAAAGAATGACGGCCAGTTGCAAATTTCTTGCTAGGCCTCAGAAATGTTGCTGCTTTTTTCACCCATAACTGTATCACCAATGGCAAGAGTAGTAGTAATAATAATATTGGTAGATGACCCAGTTGCCGAGATTAATTTCATGTAATCATCTATATCTATTATCATTATTATCTTTCTCCAAGTAGTGAAGGCATAGATGTCAATCGATTAAAGAAATGCGGTTACTTTTATTAGTTCATGGCATGATTCGTCCAAATATAGGTTCATGTGGACATATTGGTTGAATGTTCATACCTTTTTTTTAACGGAAATGTTAATACCTTGTGTATATACATGCTTTGGCAAAATGTGCTCTTTCAAGATGTTTTTTTTTAAGTAAACGGCAAGAGAATTGCCGGGTATATTATCAGGAAGTAAAGCAGATTACAGGGTTAAGAATACAGCTGGCCGCGTATTTGCAGTGAAACACACGGCAGAAAGACGGTTTCACCCTGTGAGATAGGGTTTACCGCATAATTCAATTGGTCTATATTTTCCTTGGTTAAAGAAGCTACTTGAGATACTGAACAAGAGGTATTTCTGAAAATTCTCCTATTTCTTTCTAGCCAAACATTCCACCACGTGGCAAGAAGGGCGCCAAAGATCATTCTCCTCTCATTTTTGTTCATGGATTTTCTCATCTTTTCCCACCAGTCCCGCAGGTCTGATGCCTCTTGTTGTCCCAGCGCTGTTAGGCCCGTCCATTGGCAGACTTTTTCCCAGACGCCTCTAGTGAAGCTACATTCTTTCGCGAGATGGTTAGCATCCTCCAAAGCTTCTGAACACAGCCCACAAATCCAATTGCACGGCCAATACCGGCGCAAGAGATTTTCTGCCGTTAAAGTTCTATGGTGCAGTAGAAGCCATCCAAAAAATTTTTGCTTTGGTTCTGCATTCGCTTTCCACAGCGGACCAAAAGCCGAGTGCGTCGCCAAACCATTGAATTGTGCTGTATATGCGCTTTTTGTCGTGAATTCACCATGTGCTGTCCACGTCCAGACGATAGAGTCTGGGGTTTGGCCATCAAGATTAACGCCTTGTAGCAGACCACCCAGGGTTACCAGCTCGTCAATCTCGTCGACGCTGGTTAATTGGTTTAGCAAATTCATCCAGTGATTGCCTGACATCGCAACTGAGACCATGATGTTCTTCCTCTTTGCCAGGCGGAAGAGAGAAGGTGCGATTACATTGGGGGATTGGCCGTGCAACCATTGATCAGAACTGAGCCTTGTTTCCTTTTCCAATTGTGATTTTGGTACCAGCCCTGAAAAGGCGCGGTCAAGGTCGTCACAAGGGTTCTCCATGCCATTCCATGGCTTTGAGTTGTCGGTCCAGTCGAGCCACAACCATCGCAACCGCAGGGCTCTTTTCAAGATGTTACTTCTACATTTTATGCTTAAAAAACAAAATGTGCCATTTAATTCCAACGACTAAATAATCCTGGTCAACACAACTTCCTTGGTAGAATCAAGTGTGAGAGATTAGTTGGCCATAAATATGAATTCATCTTGATTTCAGCCAAGGGGCTTGACCCATGTTATTTGAAATATTTCAATCAACACCATTAGAAGAAATTAGGCAATGACATACAAGCTCTCTCCCAATTTTAGTAGAAGGGAAAAACTCTACATGTTACAATCCAAATTTGGATCAAATCTATTCTTCCACTATTTGTGATGATACTACGGATCCCCCCTACCTTTCTCTCCCTCCTAGGTTTGATAATGATCAAGTGAGCATGTATACAATTGAAAATAATAACAGAAACCCCGCAAAAAAATAATAACAGAAAAACAGACATAAACATTACCATACAACATCCCAGGCCCGGTAGCTCAAAGAGTTAGGGGTTGTTTGGTTGGCGCCCTCATGAGCACCATGCTATAGATCCGACTAGCTAGTGTACGACTAACGGTACAGCACAAATTACGTGACGGCGTGAGGTAACACAGTCTAACGCCAGGTTGCTCCCATATATAGGCCTATATAAAAGTACAATGCCAAACTCATCGAAACAACACCATGGTCACACGCCCATATAGATTTAGCCTGCTAGATTTGGTCGATCTGAATCTATTGCTAATGCTATGATTTTTCCAGTGTTGCAGATGCTCATTTTGCAGCCAAGATTTTTTATACATTTTGATGTTTTTATATAGCATAACCACCTAAGGTTAGTTCTGACTAGGTTATCAATTCTCAATGGTGGTCATGTCAACAATTCGAACAGAACGTGAAAACTCAATTATATAAATTCTCATAGTGATAACAAACAAATACTAATAAAATTTGTCTGACTAGACCGGATAGAAAAGCAAATTCATTTCATGGTCGTATGGGTGAAATCACAAGACTTGGGCTTTTGAAGGCCCAAGATTCAAACAACAGCCCACAAGAGCTTTAGGCACGCACACTGTAGACATCATGGTCGTACGAGTGACAGACATATAGGTCTTACGAATAGCAATTTCCTTATCGTTGATGCTTTTCTGCGTGGTTGCGCCTCGAGCTAATCAGTTGCCTGACTCAAGCTAATCAAGCGTAGAGATACATCAGGCCAGACAAGAAGGAATATGGCTCAGAGTGGCAACCAAACAAGTCTAATCTACTCAGGCTGGTCTCACACCATGCAAGTTTGCCTGCTCTGCCAATAGAAAGAAGTAGTCGCCTCAGGATGTAGCCCCCGCCGCACGTAGGCATAACTGCCCTACCTTCTATCTCGTGTTTCCACCGAGGGTCCCGCATCAAATCCCCCTCTAGTTATAAAACCAGCTTCGAAATCAACAATGGTAACTAAGGTCTCGTTTGATACATCTTTGAGCAGAACTGAGGAGCTGAAAAGATGTAGCTTCATCTTTCTATGTTATTGCTGACATTCGGTTAAAATGGGTGTGTCTCACTATTTGAAAAAAAAATCTTAGAATAGAGTTTGACTCCACTACCATTGTAACAACATAATACAACTCTAAATCTAATATATTATAGCTTGGTAAAGGGTACTATTGTGTATACGGTAATCACGTATTTTGGAGACCTTTACATATACGGATAAGGACCCGCCATATACTACGTGATTAGAAAAGGCTAGGATCACTTTCTATATAATATGATTTGGGTAGCTTAAGATAGATTTCTTCTTTATCCTGCGATACTTCCTATTTAGAATCCTTTAGTCCGAGTAGGCTACAACTATCCTTACAGGCGTTATAAATCTAAAGGATCCTGGATGGCTGAAGACAAGTTCAATTGAGTCCTAAGGCTTGCAATCCGTCGGAGCAGACCTCGGAAGCACTTCGTCCACAATATCACATATTCAACTAGCCTCACAAATACGCATATAGCCATATACCGCCTATACACCAGTCAAAGTATTCAGACTAGCCTTCTCCAGCGTCTCATTATACTTAGCGATCCGCCTAATCTATTGATTAAAAAAAATAGGTCTCATGGTTGACTAGAGTAAGGTTATTATTCAGATGGGGTCCGACCACTATAAAAATCTTCTCTCCTCTGTATTTGTTACTTAGCCTAACTAGTCTTGATATAAGGAATCGTCTAGGTATGACGAATTACGTATTCAATTTGACAGTTATATTTGACTTTTTACATATATATTTTTACACAAACTCTAACACCTCTCGCTTGCGCTCTTACCGAAATGCCTTCTCTTTTTTCTCTCAGAGGAGGGTAATTTGGCGCTCCGGCGAGAAGGGTTTGGCCTGGCGGGGAACGAAGGCCGCTCGTCGTCGCAGAGTGGGCCGTGTCTCAGACAGGTGGGACCCACCCAACTGTCAGATGTCTGCGTCCCCTCGGACGTTGCGGCCGCGTAGGCGTGTTTAGTCGGACTAATGCGTAATTGTTGTATTATATTATGCAGATGATGTGTACTGGAGTATAAGTGTTTCTTGATCTTTGAGAAGCCTCACGAATGAACTTTTCCGTTTATTTTTAATTTTTGTCAACGGTTGTAAGACTTGGCTTTGAGGTATTTTTTTGCGTGGATGCAGTAGCGGATTGTATACCATTGTTGTGACTCCAGACCTACATCTCATTATTTGATCTAGCTGGAGAGTTAAATAGCACGTGATATTTGGCGTAATCAAATGGATCAACTACAACATTGCACTAGTAGGTTACGTGGCTCGTGTAATATACTCCTAATTGTTTGATGAGCTACTATAATGGTAGAAAATGCAATGCATGTAAATGGTTTGTTGAATCCATTCCTCAATTGGTTCATTGAGAATCCTCAAAGTTTTTGTACATATAAAGGTGAAACAATAGTAGTTAGGACAAAACCACAAACCCATAATAATGGAAACATGTCAATTGTCAATGGCCACAACTAATCACATCCCCACAAAAGCAAAGGCTAAGGACTAACCGAATCATAAAGGACTTGACAGCAACTAACTAGTACTCATTTAATTACCAACATCTCCAAGGACTCAACAGCAAAACAACCCCACAGTCCCAAGAAACGTGAAGGCCTGAAGGATTGCCAGATATGCCCCTAGAAAACATTCCATTCCATTCCATTCAAAAACAATTCTCTCCATATAAATAATAATTAATAATAAATCAAATAATTAAAATAATCCTCCACACACACACCTCTCCTACTATCCCAGCCTCCCAAAATCATCTAATTATACCAATTAAATAAATATAACCACCCTCGTGATCTAAAATTAATCATCCCTCCCCTCCTAATCTCACGCCTTCATATAAAACTCCCCTTCCCCCTGTTGCTCCGCATCACCCATTCCCTTTTCCCCTCTTTTTTTCCCTTTTTCCTCTCGCCGCCGCGAGCAGCGAGATCTCCATCGCCGGCGATCTCCGGCGCCGGAGTTCAGGCCATGCCGGTGACGGACTACCAGGGCTCGTCTTCCTCCCCGTCCCCCTTCTCCTTCGGCCGCTCCCTCCTCTCCTTGCGTCGCGACCACGCGGCCATGCCGTCCGGCGAGGAGGCCGACCTCGAGGCGTTCCAGCGCCACGTGGCGACGACCCTCGCCGAGCTTCTCCCCAGCGGCGATGGGGATGGGGGAGGAGGAGGAGGAGGAGGAGGGGCGGGAGGGGAGGAGATTTTGTCGGTGGGGTGGATCCGGAGGCTGCTTGAGGCGTTTATTTTGTGCCAGGAAGAGTTCCGCGTGGTGGTGGCGCAGGCTCGGCGCCGCGGCGGCGCGCTGCCGGCGAACGGGGAGAGGATGGTGGTGGAGTTCCACGAGAAGGCGGTGAAGGCGCTCGACGTGTGCAACGCGGCGAGGGACGGGGTCGACCAGGTGAGGCGGTGGGAGAGGCTCGCCGACATCGCCGCCTCCGTGCTGCTCGCGCCGGGGGAGATCCACGAGGGCCAGCTCCGCCGCGCCCGCAAGGCGCTGTCCGATCTAGCCGTGTTGCTCGTCGACGACACCGCCGCG
>CM002479.1:2648369-2677606 GCA_000325765.3 Leersia perrieri
GCCGTGCCGTGCCCGGACCGCGCCACCGCGCTCCAGGCGCACCACCTGCCCGCGGCGCCGCCCCGCGCCGCGTTCCCATGGGCGCCGCCGCTGCTCACCCTGCAAGAGCGCCTCGCCGAGGAGGGGAAGCGCAAGGACAGGCGCAATTCATGCGGCCTCCTCAAGGAAATCCATGTCCTCGAGAAATCCACGCACAAGCTCGCCGAGGCGATCGACGCGGCGCCCATCCCGCTCTTCGGCGACAGGGAGGCCGACGTGAGGGAGGCCGCGGCGGAGCTCGCCGCCGTCTGCGCCGCCATGAGAGACGGCCTCGAGCCACTGGAGAGGCAGGTGCGCGAGGTGTTCCACCGCATCGTGCGCAGCCGCGTCGAGGGCCTTGACTCCTCCATGCACAATGCGGATTGATTGATCAATCAATCGATCGATGGAAAATTTCTCCTTTTGAATTGGGCGGCAACGTGTTGGTCATAGGTTAGCCTTCTTCTTGTTCTTGGTTTGATTGTTTGCGTTCCAATCGTATCGAGTATAAATGTGTACCTTCGTGTAAAGAAAAGGGGATTAGAGATGGCCATCGTTATGTAATTTAGATGGCTGCTTTGTTCCTGTGTTTTTTGTTCTGCTGAATTTGGTATATATATCTCATCATTTTTTTTTTGTTTCTTGTGTGCGTCTGCAGCTAAATTTTGATGACTCAATTTATGATCGGTAGATTGCCAATGTCATTTTAGAAAATTCGGTCTTTGTCTAGTTAAAGGTCGGAAGGGAAAAAGTTTCCTCTTTGTTGTTGTATGTTACTTTTGATATACTGTAATTTTGCTTTCAGAAGATCTCGTGCCGACATTAATCTGAGATGCCATTCTACCAGAAAGTTTGCGATGGAAATGTGTGAGAAAAGATGTTTTTACTGTTCTTGACAGATCTAAAACTGTTGTGAAGGATTGATGAATGTCATGTGGTCTAGTATGTTCAATCTTTACAAATGCTGATGACATTTTACCCAGTGGATCTGTCATCTCATGATTTAGATAGAGGGAAGAAATCTGAACAAAATAAGCGATGACTAATTTTCACTTCGGTGGATTCAAGTTAGAGTATGTATATATTGTGGAACATGAAAACATGTACTCCTGTCCTGTTTTGGTATTGGAGATGATCATCCAGTTTTGGTCACAAAGGTGTAGGTGACCAGCATCACTTTGGTTGCGTCTACGGCCATGTGATCCTGTCCTGTTTTTTTAAGACAAGCCTGTTCAATTATTCAGTTAGCTGTCCATTTCTCCACTTTTTATACTCTTTACCTGTTTCAAAGCAGGTCTTGCAATACCGGTACCGGTAATGGTGCTCTAATAGTCAATGCCATGAATGACAACCACGCACCTGCAAAACAAGTATTCCTGCTTGTTTTGAAGGCATTATACTAAACTGGGAGGAATGTCTTCGTCTTCGCTCTTCAAGTAGATTATGTATTTGACCTGAGTTTTTACTACAAAAATGATATCAACCTAGTGGCGCAATTCTTCATTACTGTCCAATTCGTATCTTACGGAAATCAGTTTCCTGCGATGTGTAAAAGTCTCCGTCTGTTTGAGTACACTTGCGTTCACCTTCCATGTGATTAAAAATAAATAAATTTATGACAGAAGCTTCTGTTTTGTTTGGGCGTGATAATTTCAGCACAGATCCCTGTGGTGGTCACAAGCAGAATTTGTGGTGCTGTTATACCTGTGACAAGTTTTTGATAACTGATACCTACTGCTGTGAGCTGTATGGGCCCCTGAGAAAACTGTCATGCTGGGAACCTGTCTCCAACGTGGTAGGCTCCTCCAGTTGTTGCTGCAATAACAGCAACAGATCACTGCAATCCCCCCTTTCAACAACGGGATGAAGAAAGAAAGAAAGAAAGATGCTCCAAGAACTGAGACTCTCCCTGCCGTCACGTTCTCGTCGGCGGCGATGGCGACGGCGACACGTCGGCGGCGGTCTCACCTCGCCTGAGGTCGGCACGGCGACGCGTCTCCTTTTGATGATGATGCTGATGGTGATCAGGCCTTGACCCAGTAGTAGTGCCGGTGATGCAGATGTAGCTGAGATGATTCAACGGTCCAACTGAATTGTTCTACACGTTGGTCATCAGACAGGATTCAAACGTGCAGCCAACACGGCAGCATGTCTTGCCCACAAGAGACATTGCCATGAGAGGGACAGGACAGGATAATACAGCTTTCAAGTTTGTGCGCAAGTGTATCCAGCAATTGACCTGATACCAGAAAAGGGGAGTGATTTCATTCATTCAACTTGATGCTGAAGGGGAAAAAAAAATGGGTTTCATTTTCACCAACCAAACATTACCATGGATCTTTGTCACTTTCACCATGAGATGAGGATTAAAAAAAACAAACACATATCATGCTTATTTTGACATAAGCTCTGGCTGGCTGACTGGTTGTCTGGCCATCCTAAACTGCAGTGTTACATACACCAAACAAGCTATTATAAGTGATGGCAAAAATCTACAGGCACTATAGGTTGAAATGAAATGAAGAAATCAGACTATTTATACAACCAAATCTAACAGGCTGGAAAAATCGTTACTTCTAGGAACTTTACAGTGCTACCAATCTTGGTGTTGAATTGCGGGTGAAAATATTCCGCAAGCGTAATTTTTCTTCCTTGGTCAGTAGTGCACTATTGAAATCATATGGGAAGGAATCCAAAAGAGGAGCCTGGTCATCGGAATAGTTCGGGGAAAGACCACATGATGAACTTGGCGTAGATGTCTGTCTCCAGGAATTCAATGTGCGCTGCTCTGCCAATCATTGTGTTCAGGTTTCGTCCATGAGCAGACTGATCAAAGTTCACATCGCAACGCATGAAAATCCGGGTTTGAGATGAAGGTGCACGGATCTGATCTAAGCAATTGTTGAGCATTTCTGTAAATACTTGCCCCTTCTTTGAGTTATCTGACGATGCAGCTGGGCAGAGCTCGATTCTTGCTGAATGATATGGTACGTAACCATCCTGGCGCAGCAAGGAAATGTTAAAAACTAATGATTCAAGACATGCATCATAGAAAGGCTAGAAGATTCAGAGTATACACAATTCTAATTCACATGTATATTAAAGCTGTTAGGCACAAGATAAGGGGATAACCTGTGGTGAAGACAGAAGTATGATATTTTTGAAGTTCTCCAATGTCTTCAACTGAAAAGGATTCGAAAATGAGAAGCTCATGGTTAATTCATTACTGCAAATAAGATATTGTATAAATTGGCAACAGGTTTGATCACTAAATGTACTATAGCATGAAGAAGGGTGATGCCATACCTTGCAGAGTTTATAAAAGAATGTATTCTGGGGGTCTTGATCATCACTGAAAGTGAGCTGATGGATGCACTGCGCTCCCTTGAGCTTTTTCAGAAGCCAGAGGCCAGAGTTGAATAAAGAGTTTGAGCTGTACCAGTAGCCCAAGTGAGGCCCTGATATTGACATGTACGTGTACAGGTTCTTCAAGTATGGCTGTAATGCGGGTTCTGTTGGACATGAACAGATCAAGTTAGTTAGACCCATTAAGATGAACTTGCTTGCAAGGAATTTATTGAGAAACCTTTATAATACCTGCCAGTGCAGTTCTGATGATAATGTTCCCAATGGAATGGCCAACAAAACTAAGCTTCAATTCTTTGCAGCCTCCATACTTTGCAAGCTTCTCGACTTTCTTTTTCAGAAATGCAACTACTTCCTCGGCAAGCCTACCACCCATTTCTTTAAAATCCCCAGATGTTTTGTCTTCGTTAGCCTCAGACATTAAGCAATCTGCTCCAGGATCCAACAGAAGCCATTGGTTTCGCACAAGACGTAAATCCAAGTGGTGTCCCTGTTTTATTTACATCATAATAAGTTTTTACCAAATTGCACTGTGACTGTAGCGAAGCTTAAGCGAGATAAATAGAACTTGCCTGAAATCCATGCACAAAAACAACAGCTCGCAATATGCGTCCACCTTTTTTACCAGCACTGCTTTTCAGTGCCAAAGAATCTCCTTGCAGTTTAGGTAGTACAATCGTATCCTTTTGTTCTGAAGAGTTTGTTGCCAAATCCTTGCTGGAGCCATGTTGTGGAACAACCATGACATGTTGTTCTATAAGAACAACAGGAACACGCGAAGGATCAGCATATATATGCATATCTTGAACAGACAGTGTGTTGATCTGCAGGATGCTTTAAATCAGTAACGTTTTAAAGTAAACAAGTTTTCACTTGTAAATAATATTAAAAAAAAAGCCAAACCTTCATTTGTGTTATGCTTTTCCTGTGCAGTTCAGCTCGTGAGGCAGAGTTTTGTACAGGCTGCACATAAATGCAAACTTCTTAAGTACGAAAAAAGGTGGGAAAACTGTCTTCATATTAAAAATGTCTGCAATTTAATTGTAGGCATTCAAGAGAATAAAAATTACATCATCATGGAACTTCCTTGAGCCAGAAACTCTCAGAAGGGAATGACGGTGAGATGATTCATCACCCGTACTGCGTAAATAGCGGTGTGGGATCTCAATTTTTGAGTGAACAGTCCATATTGACCATTCTGATTTCCGGTCAAGAGCCCAAATATCACGCAGGTAGTCCAGTATCTTAGTTTTGTTTGTCCTGCAGTAGATAATGAAACATTGTTGGACAAATTATACACAAAACTGATAATCAACATGACCAAGGCAAAAGGACAGAACCTAGGGCCACTGAAGACATGCATAAATGTAGGAGAAAATAAGAGAAACAGTGAGCTTAACCTATGAAATTTCAAGAAAGCATTCCACAGAAGTGAAAGTTGGCTGCTCACAGTTAGAAACAATTCTAACAGCTCTTCCTTAGGAAGTGAGTATAGCATAACATCGTTGCCACCATCTGCCACACTGTTAGGTCTCTGGAGAAGTTGTACAGAAATATCAACAATCAGCAGGTCTCATACCATGAATGTGTCTTTAGATCATTGAAGACATAAAGGAAGCATACCTCCAGAAAGTCATGTAAAATGCCAGCCAAATGCCCAACACCCTTGGTAGTTGCAGGGAAAACTTTATTAGAATTAGGTAGACCTGATTTTAAAGGCTGAACTGCCTCATATTTACCAAGATTCAAGTCAGCAACATCTAAATCTTCAATTGTTTTACCAATAGCATCACTGATTTTCTTTAGTTCTTCCAGTAGCATTTCCCTAGAGGTTAATAATCCCTTCACAATGTGATGCGATGTAGGTCCTAAACCTTGGTCCGGTATCTGCACATTAAATGCCATGATTACTTGTATTTTCACCAAATGGAAAAAGAAATTGACATGATAAATGATACTACACTACCCTTTATGCAGCAAGAACCAATTGATTGGGGAGTAAACGTTGGCTACTTCATGATAGTAAAATGTTATAGCATCTACATTGATCATTGATGCAACTTAAACTTGTTTATAGCAGACAGTCCATTAGTACACTTCCTGAGTGACGAACCCTAGAACACTAGAGTAGTATATCTACCCTTTGGAGAATCCCCCGACAATTTAATTTCCACGGTAATGCTTGAGGTGTCGCAGGATTTTGGGATAAAAACATATCCTAAATCAATAAACACCACCAGATATAAACTGCAGAGGATCTGAGCCATATAGTTTGCAGCTACCTAGTTCTACGTTTGTTTCAAAAGTTGCTGACAGCATTCAGAATTTCAGATGCAAACTCAGACATGCTTCCACAGAAGCACCGTTCTGAAATACCAATAAAGCTAAAGTTCCACAAACCTGTGTACCTTCAATGATGATTTAGTTGCACCAGCTTTGAGGTACACAATATGTAGAGTCAGATCAACAAGCACCGAGTGGAATGCGTCAAAGTGAACTGGACAATATGAGTGTGAACCAAGGAGTGCTCGACGTGGGACTCTAAATTCATGCACAGCAGCTGAAGATGTGCCATTAGAAGCTTGAATATCACACCTATAACAGAATAAAACAAATAGAAGCATTAGTATTGACAACTGAAAATCCAAATTCCGCATACGTACTTGACAACATGTACCGTATGAAAGCAGTACATATAGGATTAAGAAGTATTTACTCACCCATTCTCCAGTGTTGGGGCGTATATCAGCTCGAATTTCAATATAACAGACGAAGCTGCTGGGCCCTTGAATAAATCAAGCAGATGCTCTGGTTAGGCTACAGTAAAATTGATTGAAAGGAGAAGGGATATTAAGTGCCCAACCTCTTCTTCACTGTTGAAGATGTTAAAAGACACCATTACTGACAAATAAATGTCTTGTCTAGCATATTTGATTCGAAATGGCTGCGTGTAGAAACTGTTATCGGCATCATCTATTTTCCAAATGCCCAAGGCATCATCCGCACCAACATCAGGAGCTGCACAATCCACCTAGCATGTCATTACCTATCAGCTAAAGATTGGAATACGAAGGGTTCTAACAAAATAAACCTATGAGCAACACCAACAGCAACAGCTTAAAATAAATGCCTTTTTCAGACTAAAAATTTCTTCAGTTCATAATAAATATAGACATATTTTGTTGAGCGATGACATAATTTTACAGCATTATCACCCATGTTAAATACTGTACCACAAAACTTGTGGTGGCCAGGGGCCAACGGTCATCCTTTAGTTGTGCCCTCAGTTGTCCATCATTGTTTAGCACCAAAAGGGAGAATTATCATAAAGCCAGGTGCCGACACAGTTTGACCAATAGCTCATTCATAAGGAATACATGTATCTCTATACAGATATTCTGCACAATGTGGTAATTAGTAGAAACAAGAGCAATGATGTATGACAAGTCTGTACGGTAACTTTTCATATACGTCTCAATCACCAGTTCGATGTATATTAGGCATAATTCAATGGTAAAACAGATTTGGTAGTTTAATACCAGTGAGATAGCACTGAAAATTGTAATTACCCTACCATGTTTTAACAGTTATGATTTGTTTTTTTTCCACCATCATACGGCACATGATACACATTATCAATAATTGGCAATGATCAAGCGATTGGTTCACTTTTATCAATATGCCAGTAGCCAGGTAAAGACTCATCAAGCACATCAATTGTTGAGGTGCAATTTTCACCAATCACAAGCATCTTGAAATGATGAAGGTAGTGAGTGCAGAAGATGAATCCTTCATAGCGCACCTTCGTATTGCACGACCCTTGCAGGCGAAGCTGGTGTCTTCGCACCACCTTCCTCCCACGTTGCACTAATCTTCATTTGGTACCACCTGAACACACAAAAATGGTTAAGATGATGAAGCAAGAAAACACCTCAGCACAGGAACACATAATAAATAATTGAACAGAAAAGCCAAGTTTTACAGCAGTGACACAAAAGTAGCTGATATCAAAATTCTGCAGCTCGGGGACAATGACCACAGTTCATATGAGTGAAAAGTGCCAGACAGAATTGAGTACTAAGAAAGAAGAAGTCCAAAACTGCAGACTAAACTCAGATGACCCAAAATTTTCGAACAAACCCAAAATTCCTAAAATGCAGATTGACAGAATGAAAAATTCACCCGCATTTGCAAACATTTTCTCGATCTGTCACTCTAGAAACGTGACCTGAACCTGTTACCCACAAACCGCTTCGAACTTTCCATCCTCACCCAAAAAGAAATAGGACCCAAGAACACGTTCACGGGAAAAGAAACCCAAAGGAAGGCCAAAAAGCGAAAAATTCTCACGCGGCCGTACGTACCCTTGCTGGAACAGATCGAGGTTGTGGAAGCGGTGGATGTAAATGGCAACCTCGTGCACCGTCTCCATCAGGTCAGGCGAGCGGACGCAGGGCCCACCCTTCCCCTCCTCCTCCTCTCCGGCGGCGGTGGCGGCGGCGGCGGCGCTGGAGGTGGCGTTGTGCACCCGCCTCGAAGCCGGCGAGACCCTCTTCACTACCGCCGCCCCACGCGGGCTGTCCTCGACGACGCCGCCGCCGACGAGGCACCTCATGCGGCCCAACATGGCGCGACCTCGCCGCGCCGCCTCGCCCGCCCCGATCCGCGCATCCCTGCCTCGATCCCCACCGCCCTCTACCCTCCCCCTCGAACCCTAGGTTCTAGAACCTTCTCAAAACTCCCCTCTACGGCACGACGCGGCGCACGCGGCGGCGGCCGAGAAGGCCAAAGGAGATCAACCGCAACACCCGGCGGCGGCGGCGACTAGATTCCAACGCGCTGAGCCTTCGGCGGCGGCGGCGGCGGAGTGGTCCCCACTCCTCAGTGGGCTCGCCAAAATTCGCAGATCGGGATGCGCCTCCTTGCGGCGGCGGGACGTGGCGAACGGCGGTTAGTAGCCAAAGGAAGAGGAGGCGGGAGGAGCGGGGGTGAGTGGAGAGGCTGACACGTGGGGCCCAGTTCGCCGGCGGCGGCTGGGATCGGAGTGGGGAGGGAGGCGGCCGCCGGTGGTGGAGCAGGTGAGGACGAGGAAGGAGGAGGAGACGTGAAGAGGGGATTTTAATAGCTGGCCTCACCCACTGACATGTGGGGCCCAGTGACAGAGCTGCTAGGAGAAGCCCACATGTCGGTGGGTCAGTCATCGGTATCTGACACGTGGATCCGAGCCAGTGGACAGGCGATTATGGCCGTAGCTGGACGGGTAGAGCAGGTGGGTGGGTGGATTTTGGATTAGGGCGCGTGTTACTGGGCCCCACCTGTCAGTGACCTATCCTGGCGCCATCAAGCGCGTTCCGTTCCCGGAAAGCGCCGTCGGAGCGAGCACGCGCGCTTGAACCCGTCTTATCGACAGGAAAGCGGGTTTCATAAATACGCCTTCTCTTTTCTTGGGCTTTGTTATGAGTAGTATATCGGTGGGCCCCACGAGGCGACGTGGTGACAGCATGATTAGCATGTGCCAAAGTCCGAGTGTTTTGCTAAACCTTACAGCGACACATCTCGTCGTCAAGGGACTCTCCAGTCCAGAACAAGAGCGATGCAAACGAAAGGAAGACGAACACGAACACGAACAAAAGTGCTCGAAAACAAATGGAAAGAATTTTCGCACCGGTACTTGGAGCCAATCCTTCGTGCTTCGCCCCCCAAAAAATGCATCAAAAATTCTTGCCGGTATTTTTCTCCGTGTACTGTCCCTGTCACTGTCAGTAAGGACTTCCAATTTCCAAAGGACCAAAAAAACCATGTGGAGAAAGGGATAAAAAGATTCTCGCGTACCGAACATGGTCGCCCAAGGAAACACAAAAATGTGCCTTTTCAGAAAAGGAAAAAATTAATAAAGCTCGCTGTTCCTAAAAAAAAATAAAAGAAAAAAAAAAGAACATGGTCCAACCTAGCGGTCCCACATGTCAGACGACGGATCTCGCTGTAGCCAGCGCCGCCAGACTGACCGGAGGATAGTTGGGCGAGCTACTTGGGAAAAGGCGAAGCAGGCAGGGAAAAACAGAGAATGGATCAGAGATTCAGAGGAGCAGAGTCGAAGAACAGATTGCAGAAGCACTCCAGTCGAGCTCGAGACGATGCTGCGTACACAAACAGGAAGCTTAGAAAAGGGCATGAAAGGAAGCTTAGATCCATACACAAACGGGAATCTAGACAAGAATTAGCCCTGTGTGGGGATCATCCATGATCGCGTCGCGCGTGTCTGGTTGGCTCATGTCGGCCGCTTTTTTTTCCTCATGGAATCCATCGATCGGGGCCTCACCTCACATGCATTGGACATATACTTACATGGTTGTTACTGCTCCAACATGTTCCAAGAACACAACTCAACTCCAATGCATCACATTCCGCCAGTAGCCACCGCAACAAGGTACTGGTGATAACTGTTTTGAAATGACTATACACTCACGGGCATGTATGCCTGTTGTTTTCTCTCTCCATCCCTCCCTCCGAAAAAGAAATCGCTACTGCACTGCTTCATCACTCCAAAAATATAAATATTTAGGTTAGGATTTAACACATCCCAACCCAAATACAATATAGAGTAAATTGCACTTTACACCGGATAAAGTGTACCTAGTTTCACTTTGCACCGGGTTTATCGTATACTTTCACTTTGCAGCGGGTACATAAAAGAAGTTTCACTCTACATTGGATTAACGTAAAAAAAAGCCATTAAATCTATAGAATTTTCATGATCTTTTTAAACTATGAATCAAACTTTGTCAAGCCTAGCATAATTTTTTTTTCTAATTTTTATTTATATATTTTATAAGGTTTTATTTGAATTATATGGCACAAACCGGTACGAAGTGAAACTTATTCTGTGACACCACGGTACAAAATAAGAGTATGTGCTAAACCGGTACAAAGTTGAAACAAGGTACATTCTATTCAGTGCAAAGTACAATTTACTCTACAATATATTTGGACGGAAGAAGTGCATTTTATGATACTTCTTTTAATCAACATTGGTTACACTAATATATCGGCATTTTGGCTTAAATGTTTATATTCAGTAATTTTTTTTAAGAGAACATCAACCATACTGAAAAACGCATTTCGATCCATATCTCGTCACCTCGCGCTCTCAACAGAATCCTCAGGGGCGAGCGCACCAAAACCCGCCACTTCTTGCGGACAAGTCAAAATAAACTGCACGCATAACAAGCTCACAACAGATTTATCCGAGCCAGAAGGCCAACATTTCCCGGTCTCCCAAAACCTGAAATTTCGGACCATGCACACCTCACCACTAGCAAGCGATGCAAAATCCTGCAAGAAATCATTTTTAGGTTTCACCTCTTGGCAAGCCATGGCCCATGGGCATGGAGATTCAAGACAGTGCAAACAGGGGTACTGAAGTCCAAGTTCAGAATCACACAGCAAATCGCTGCAAAGTTTCCATGCCCGCCTTACAAATCTTTATATGTGTAAACAAAAAGGGAAAATTATATCCCATTTCAGATTTATTTAAGCACCCCCAAATCTCTAGATTTACAAGATTGGCAGCCAAAAGAGATCATTACACCTGTGCTATGGGACACCTCACTAGAGGGCCTGGTGGTAGTTCAACATTCACAGATAACTTTACAGAGATGTAGATCTTTGCGGTTTCGCTAAGGAGGCACAAGGGCGAAACGCTTCTGTCTCTAGCGTGATGACAGTTTTCTCTCTAAGCCGTATGGTTATCTTCAACAAGACCTGTTCCATGCTGATTTGCTCAGCTCCTAGGGTGAACATACATTTCAAGTTGCAATCATCTTGATTGGACCACTCTGTAGTTAAGAATCAAATCCTCTGGCTTCTTCCAGACATAGGCCCGCACTGTGGCCAAGCTCATTTCGGGCAACAAAACCTGCTTCAAATAGTAAATTTAGCATGGTTGCGTAAGAATCTGATGCAAGAAAAGCATAATGCAGATCTCCAATACAAAATAAACAGAATTCTGCATTTGTCTTTCCTATTACTCACTCATAGGGGAAAAGGCAATCATACTTGCTAACATTTTATAGCAAATTTATCTGGAAACACCATAATTACTTGTTAATCAAATAACGTGAAAAAGGAAAAATCATGAATAAAGCAGAAGAGGTTGTAAACAAGGTAAATTTAACGTACATAGTAGCCAAAAATACTTAAAAGGCAAATAACAATTGTTCGGAGGTTATAACTGACTTGAGAATGTGAAACAAAATTCATAGTGTCCATAGGTGCACTAGACTTCAAAAGATTTGGAGCAAAAAATGAATACATGTGGGTTATGAAATTAAATCTGAATTCAAATCTATTACTGAAATTACTGGGGATCACATTAGGTATTATTGATGCCTTTTTAATTTAGTGGTAACTTTGGCCCTCGGTACAGGAGGACGTTCCTGATGTATGCAACAGCACATAGAAAGAAAGAACACGGTTGAATTTGGAATACTTGCCTGGCTGTTACACAATATCTCTACAGACGGTTTTAATTTTTGCCATGGTTTTAGTCCAAGCCGTGAAGAACTATCTAGCGCTGAAAATTGTGGTTGGCCAGAAGTCAATCCCATTGCAAATGTGCTGTCAGCATTTCCATCCAGTGGTCTATCAAGTTTCTCAACCACATAGTTAGCTACCTGTACAAAGAAATAGCTTCAATAGAGGTAACATGATAGTCTGGCAATAACAAGACATTGCTAAAAAAAAATGGCAACACTTTTTCTACTCAAAAGATTTCTTGTAAGAACAATGGCCCTTCTCTGCTCTTCTGATTTTTGTATTGGTTAATTTCTACTTGTCTGTTGGTTTATATTTGTATTGGTTAATTTCTACTTGTCTGTTGGTTTATATTTGTACTAGAATCTCCTTCCTAGGAATAAAGGATAATGTCATAACCTGTCCAATGCTCACATGTTTTTGCTAGTCTATTTTTCCCTTTCATGATAGTAGCCTAGTTTGATTTCACTTCTAGTTTATGAGATCTGTGATAAGTTTTGCCAAAAGAAGGCGATGTCATATTGGTCTCCACCCGATAGTGTTACTCCCTCCGGTCACAAATATATGACGTTGCTCAGAGCTAACCAACATCATATAAAAAAACAGAGGGAGCATTATATACTGAGTGCTAGACAAACTAAGGAGTAGCGATTTGAAATTTACAGTGTATAAAATACATGTTGAAAAAAATGACTTTTATGGAAAATAAGGCGTTATAAATATAGATAATCCCAAACAAGAATAAAATTAGTTGATAGCATGAAGGCGCAAGTTTAACTGTATGCAATCCAGGTTCGTGAAGCATAACTACCTAGGTTACTAGATCGCACAAAAAAAAATCAGGAATGTAGCTACCAGCACGAAAAAAATAGCATTGTTAGTTATTTTCACTCCTCTGTCCATGCATGCAAGATGCAACAGATTAACATCTCTAGCTATTTGCACTATTCTGTTACGAATGCAATCACACTTCTGTCCTTGCATGCAAGATGCAACAGATTAACATCTCTTTAGCTATTTTCACTATTCCGTTGTGAATGCAACCAAATTTGTAACTTCTATGGATCGCCAGTAGAAACAAACTCAATTTCTCACTAGGTGCAGTCTACGAGTGTGAAATCGTGGGAAGCAAACTCTCAATTTCCCGAAAACTTTTTTTTTTGTGTGTGTGTTTTGAGGGGACAAACGACTATGGTTTTCCCTAAACTTAACAGAACAGTTCGTACACACCTAAAACAATCAGAATAACATTTAACCTGTTTCTTTATCTTAACTGCTCAAAAAGAATGTAATGGTGACCATGAAGCCAAGTCTACACATTCCTAATTGACCCACTTTTATCATAATCATCCATTCAAAAATTCTTCCTACCTGTGTTTGGAAATCTGTTTAACCACTCCATCATAATAGATAACAGATAAATTGTTTTATCATCCCTTGCAACGCAAGGCACATAGCTAGATACTATAAAAACTCCTAAAACCGTTTTCCTAAAACATATCTATAATTCTTGGCATAGAAACACCTACTACCTTACATTTCCTTATACATATCAACAAATTTTCAAAACAATCTTACTTTGTGAATCCGCAATATCCGCGGAGCACTAAGTTTCCCTTGTGTTATGTTCGGTGCAGGTGACCCTTCAGCAGGATGCAAATAGAATCCACACCTACATTAAAGAAAAGAAAAAAACATGAGCGACTAGTTTATTCAATGAAAGTTGTCAATACAAAGCCACCCTGTATTATGTTGTTTTTTGCAGAAAACATCAACCCAAATCATAATTGCTCGTGTTCATTCTTTTCAGTGAATACTCAAAATAAGATCCACGGTTAATATGAAAATGGGACATTCAAAAAAGATATAGTGCAGTCTTACATCCTCAAGAATTTTGCACTGCACACACCAAACTTAAATAGCAGAGAATTTGGTGCCTTGCAGGGTCTTATTTAAACCTTGTGGAAAAAAAATACCAGTGGTCCGAATATAGGATAATAAATATATTTAAATCCTTTAAAAAGAAAACATAGGTGACAGCATGCCAGCTTCTAATCATGGTTGTATATATAGAAGAACTATTAGTAAAGAAACTTTCAAAGACGAATATCAACATACCAGTTATACCACAAAATCAAGGCACAAACCAAATACATAGTCACAATATGTTCAGCAGAAGCGGTAAAATAGGCTTTATGTAAATAAGTATTACCTCCATCCCAAAATACAAGGAATTTTGAGGGTGCACCTACCACATAGGCATGTGCTTGTCCAAATTATATTTTGGGATGGAGGTAGTATCATGGAAGGCACATCTCATATCAATTCTAAATTGCTAGACAGCACGAATTTTGAACTCCTGCAAAGTGATTCCCCAAATCAAGGTATATACTGCATCATGATATATGTTAACCAAAATTCGAGGAATATTGAATAATCTACTCAATCAACTATCTATGTGCGCCCTCTAAAAAACAACTGATCTAACACTTGGTACATGTTACAGTTCAGCTACAAAAGCATCAATGAAATTTGGGCTTATTGTCACAATTAAAATGTCCTGACCTTCTAAAACCCTGAGATTCCATTGAACTCCACCATCCAAGATAGTGTAACTCAAAGGAACACGAACAATAGTCCAAAGATATAAAGAAAAATACCATCTTAGGAGAAAAGGGAGTTGAAACGAGCATTTACTTTGTATTCTCTTTTGGAAATCGATTATGCTCAACACAGTCCACGATCCACCATGGGATATCGCTCTCAGTTCCATCTAAATCTGTAATTCTCTTTCTCCAAGGCCCTCCACTTGAACCTTCTGTGATGATTGATGGAGGCGAAACTGTGGAAAACTCAAATGAGGGAAGCATCTGACTTGCGTGATTTTCAGCCCCATCATCAACCTCAGATCTTGGATGGGGCAAATTTCTTAAGGATACATCTTTTCCTGTTGAAGTGTCACCATTTGACAAGCCGTGTGAGCCAGATCTCTGCTTTCTTTTACTCCAATGAACTAACAAACCACGGAGAGTCTCCTGAGCCAAATTAATCTGCAATTTTTTTGGAGGTAACTGTTAAGAAGCCGCATGATGTTTACCAGATCTCACTTGCATGTGGCAATCATATTATGGTTGAATGAATTTCATCATTAGATGTCATGTATGGTTTTGGCAAGACCACAAACTAAAGTGTATCAACGAAAAGAAAGACCTCTCTGTTCTAAGTAATAGCATGATTGAACTATTAGTGCATCAAAAGTTTGAAGAATGATAAGCATAAAAACCCGTTGACAAAGTGATTGTGTACAAACCTTAAGATCTTCTTGTGCTCCAGGAACATTTAAGTCAATTGCATATATTTCTGCAGAAAAGCATTGAGGTGTATCCAGGTGGACAGACAGACATCCCAATCGAGCATCCATGGTAAACCAGGCAGGTATGCTAACCTAAAAATAAAGGCACAAATTACACATTAGAAAGTAGCAGATTTTTACAGCACATAGAGACTTAGAGACCATGAGCTTATCAGTAATACCATCTCAAACAACTCTTTTTTCTTATCCTCAAAAGAAACCTGCATGAACAAAGTGGAGTGGCTTAACATTCTAGCAATTATCCAATTTATTCACACAAAAAAATCAAATGGTACGCAGTATGTACAGAGTGCCCAAAACTGGCGCTGAAATTAGAATTGCTGCTGACTCTGAACATAATTATATATTTTCAGGGGAAAGAGAGATTCGCTGAATTGAGCAAAAACAAGAACCTTGCCGAAGTCTTCAATAACAGCCCCTCGAGTAATCTCCCATAATTTAACAGAACCAGCAGTATCCTATGAAATAGGAGCAAGGTAGTTAACTCTTTGCAATCTGATAATAGCAGAACACATGAGAGACTTATAATCACCTTTGTCAGTACATGTCTTCTATTGTTCAGGATCTCATGCTGAATTATTGCTGGAACTCCAGGAATAATGGAAGATGGTTCTTTGTTTACAGGGACCTAAAGTGGTACATAGATCATGGTATATAAGTACTAATAAAAATGTTGCCCATGGCTAAACAAAATTTCAATGAAGGCATGTCACGCAGTTGTTCTGTTAAAAAAATTGTCCACTAAGCATGGAATGAAATTGTGAGACATGTTAGGTCACTACTCTAAGACTTGCATCACGTAAACTGTGTGGCAGCAAACCAAACAACAGTGTTTGGAAATCAAATCTGGCCGAGTCATGGAAAATTATGGCTAGTGTGTTACTTTTATAGATCAATCAGTCTCAAAGTTTCATACTGCAGAATCCCTTTGACCTTTTTGTCTTTCAAACTAACATAGCAAAGTTAGGTTTGACGTGCACAAATATGGCAATTGCTATTGCACGTGGAACTGACACTATCATTAGTTCATTACAGACTTGTGTGTCTGGGGAGAAATACAAAATTATTGTTCATAATGCAATATGTATGGAAAAGTAACATTTAATTTAAGATGGCAAATGTCATGCTTACAGGTGCTGATCCTTCTACCGAAGCTCTTGCCCTGGAGAATGACAAATTCCCAGCCAAGAATGAACCACCGTTTTGGTAAAGATTACTGGGTGTGCGCCCTTCAGAGTTCCATCCATACACAGAAGAATCAGTTGTTGCAACCCAAATCATATCCTCCTGCAAAGACAATTGTAGAATTGGGTGTTCATTTGAGCAGAGTAAGACACTCTCTCGAGTTTGTAAATCTGTCACGTACACCTGCCATCCAAGAAAACAGGAGTTCAGAATTCAGCAATGAAGCAAGTATGCGGCATTTGATATTACTTGACTCACCGACTGATCTCTTCCACCACTATAAACATGACTAAATGAAGGAGTGCTTGCTAGTGCCCAAACTGAATCAGTATGCACAGCATAAGAATGAATACATCTCTGCTGTCCCAGATCCCATAGTCTGCAAAATCCAGAAACATATGCATGACTTCATGGTCAGCCTGAGAGTACAGATGTTTTAGTGTGCGCATACACACGTGCTTAAGGAAGTGGTCGAGACCAGAACCGTGTATTTACCTTATCATTGAATCAGATGAGCCTGAAAGACAAAACCTGTAACAATTTTACAGACAAAATTAAATTGTAGTTCAACAAATTAAATGGGATTCAATCAAGTTCATATTATCCCACCACACACCCCTAAAACACATGCACGCACAGAGAAAACATTCTTTTGTGTTTATCACACCATCTTTAATTAATTCCAGTCATAAAATTTTACCATTTGAAACCAAACATTATGTCAATAATGACATGTAAGCTTTATACAACCACACCACACCATCCTATTCACTAGTAAGTTAACATCATATGATGAAATAAAACCCTCTCGGCTCTCACTTTATCAAGCTGCTAGGAAGTATACGGAAGTGGGTTGCATACTTGCATGGCACATAATATGTCTAGGATAGTAACTAGGACAATCACCCACTGTTATCAAGTCCTACGACTTGTCACGACTAGTCCTAAAGCCCTTAAGGGTGGACGACTTGAAGGGCACAACTCGACTTGCTGGCAGCAGAAGACACAATGGAGTGGAGCAGAGGCATCAACAGTGATTTGCTTGGGAGGGATGGTCTATCAGGCCCTACCGAGTGAAAACTGAAAAGGAGATGAGGAGAGCTCCATTGGGTCCATCAGGTGTGCAGCAAATAGTAACATACTAGCAAGAATCAATCAATATATGTAGCAGTACCCTGAGTAGACAAGTGAAGTAACAACTAGTCTCCTAGTCAGTAGATGGTATCTCAACTCGACTTTACTACTTAACAACCATGCAATCACCTCACCTGCAATTAATGTTGAATTCAACAGAAATCTATTCGCACAAATCGTGGTGCAATTTTATGTGAGTTGACTGAAACAAAACAAAAATGTTCCAGGACCAAGTTGTCTGTATATCGTCTATGTTTGATGTGGAAAGATTATATAGACATCAACAGTCTAAACCACAGTTCATGCTTTTAAAAACATTTGGATATCTCATTATCTCGGAATTATGACATTTAAACTTATACATAAACTAAATACAAAAACAGAGCATAAGTGACTGCAGGGGTTTAAAAAAAAAACACCTATAACTTGTTATCATGGAATAAGTGGCTATAGGATATATTTAGATGACAGTATTGAAGGCGGCAACAATAGGAAAACAGAAGTCAATTTTTAAGGGATCTTGTACAGGAAAGAAACATCAATGTCTGGATGAATCTACAAGAGCATTTCATGATGACTACACACAAACCTGCCAGTAGGATCAATAAGTAAAGCCCTGATATTGTCAGTGTGCCCTCTCAATTTCATCTTTTTTGAACCTGTTCTGGCATCCCAAACACGAACAACCTACACTAAACAAGTACATATAAGGAAATATCACAGGAGAGGTCTTTCAAAATAAGTCTGAAGAAATCCGCATTTAATGGGCCTCCTAGCCCCAAGGAAACGTACATACACACTCTCAAAGATGAAGAACACAATACCTTTTCAGTACCACCAGAGACAAGCAAGTTTCCTGTGTCGTTCATCGCCAATGCATAAACTGAATCTTTGTGACCTTTGGCAGCAATTGGACTGTACCCATGTGATTGCCCATTAGTGGAAGCAAGGTTGCTGCTAGAATTTACATTGCATAAGGTTGTCAAAGCAGGTCCAGAGTTTCCATTAGGAGCTTCGTCCTCTTTTGCATCTACAGATTTGGCTACAGGAGCAAGAGCAGAATCAAGGTCCCATATAAAGACCTCACCACCAAGGCCACCAGAGGCAACAATATTGCTCTACATTGCAGAGATGTAAAAAATCAACAAGTGAAACCAAATAGATAAAAATTAGCAGTTCTACAGAAAAGCATAGGGCTGGACAATATACATTTTTTTCAGCTGCTGCAAGACAAATCACATAATCAGAATGCTGGCGGAGAGTCCTGGTGCAAACACCATCTGATAAACAATTCCACACCTGTGGAACAATTAGGAATTAAAAAACATGTATATCCAAAATGAAGAAATAAAAATAAATTCTGAAACAACAGACCTTTAGAGTGGTATCTGAGGAACAGGAAACAAGATTTTGGCCAACGATAATGGAATCATTAACCTGCGTGATAAAGATATCAGCTTGAATCATAAAAAGTACTTCACAATAATGAAGAGTTCACGCAACAAAAAACAAAACTCAAATCTCCTGAAGGATGAATTTCTCCATTCAATGCCTCCCATCCCAAACTATAATACTTGGATATTGAAACTATGTAGACATGTAGTCTTCTTTCCATCTTTACTTAGATAAAAGTGGCAACATCTTTATTCAAATAAAACTGGCAATGAATTGTCAAAAAAAAATGATGATGCTAACAGCAATTGAGTCCTGCCCGCAACTTCTGTTACCATGAACCTCCCTACAAGCCACAGATAAGAAATATAACTATGAAAAAAACATAGTTGGCAAACTAATCTTGCGGACGCATGTGTATTACTCTCGTGTGCTCCCTCAAAGAAGCAGAAATTGAAACTTGAAGGTGCATTTTCTATCCCCATGAATGACAATTCAGATGGTGTGATCAGTGATCATGAGACACTCTCGATCAAGGGCCAGATATTTCCATCAGAGTGAGCTTGATCTCTTTTCAGACCAGAATTGCAAGTCAAAGAATCATGCCAGGGATGCCATCTAAAAGCATCAATATTTGTGGATTTACTTTTCCCAAGCCCAAAAAATTGCTTTGTATGCCTCATCATGAAATTTTGAACTAGAAAAATTCAAAACATAATGGTCACAGTGGTAAATGGGATGAAACAAAAACGGAGAAACACCGTACCCAATCAACATGTGACTCAAAAGTTGCCGAGAAGCTTGCCACTCCATTTTTTGGCTCCCATCTCTTCAAGGTACCATCCCGACTCCCAGTAAAAAGATAATCGCTTGTACCAGAAGTAGAGGCATTTAGGTATGACAAGCAGTTGATCCCGGCGCAATGCTGAAAAATAGAAACAATGACATGCATGAGACCTTCGCGCTGAACATGGTTTCTTTTAAATCAACTGGAAGCATCTGAAATTCCGAGGGCAACTAGTTCCGAAAGTGGAACTGACCTTTTTGTTATCAGCGTCATTGAGCACATATGTAAAGCGCTTCTCTTTTCTGGGTCGACTTGAACCAGCCGTGTTACCAGCACTCCCAACACGATGCATTGAAGGGTGCCTAATCTATCTAAAACAGGAACAGCTTGGCCTACAAATCAATGACAGACGGCTTCAATTTGAATATAGATGAATATATCAAGCACAGCTGCAAATATTGGGATCTCGCAAACTATCCAATTGTTAAAAAATTCACAGACTGGATAGTTCAAATGTTAATAAGAATCATGATACTACAGGTAGATATAACAACTCTGCACTCCCAATTGGCGCCGAAATTGCCATACCGATCTAGCGTGG
Source organism: Leersia perrieri (assembly GCA_000325765.3). Classification (NCBI taxonomy): domain Eukaryota; kingdom Viridiplantae; phylum Streptophyta; class Magnoliopsida; order Poales; family Poaceae; genus Leersia; species Leersia perrieri. The sequence continues at coordinate 2,668,758 of CM002479.1, forward strand.
GGCATATGGGGTTCAGTTGAAAACGTTTTGGGAACAAAACAAAAAGTGGTATCAGTATCAAGGTTAAGGCAAATTAAGAGAAAACCTTCCAGATCTAAAAGAGAACCTAGGGTTACTGCAAATTCCGAAAAAAAAAAGTGCGCGGATAGAGAGATGGGGAAGAGGACATGGCTGCGTCGCGGATGGATGGATGGATGGATTGATGCTAACCGGTGAGGATGCTCAGCAGGACGACCGCGCCCCTGTTGCTCGCGGGAGATCGGCGCAGGCGGGCGGCGGGCGAAGACGAGACGGGAGAGCCGACGGAGGAGACGAGAGACGGGAGCTGACGCCGCGAGAGGGGTCGAGGGAATATACTTGAGGCACAATGATTTTTTTTTTTTCCTTTGGGCACAAATAGGCTTGGTTTCATGGGGAGATATTGGTAGTTTGGTAGTCTTTCCGTCCAGAAAAGAGTCTGTCTGGGCTATGTATGTATCTGATCCAAAATCTCTCCCTCCATGTAAAAAGAGTTTATTTGGATGTATGAATCTCATAGCCCCAGATATAGACTCTTTTTAACATACTCTTTATTATTACGTATATGTTAACTTAAGTTACTATTTTATTTTTTTCATGTGCACACAAAAAAAATACTATGTACTTTGCAAATATGATGTTATCCATTCTTTTGTTAGTAATAATACTTGATGCACCAATGTAACTTCTCTGGTTTCCAAAAATAAGAGCCATCACTTTTCTCAAAAAATATTATAGGATGCTCCAAGTTAAGAATGTACTATGTAGATATTATTCCATGATTTATAACTCTACACATGATTACATGTTTTATAATAAGAAATGGTAAGTTGCATTTGTTATCAATTTGATGACTACAACGCATTATAAATATTGTTTAGGTCATTTTTCACTTTTTTATTTGTATATATTTGTTTCACTGAATTGTTTAAACTGATTACAAGTTATAAGGATATTTTTATAATTTTTATATAATATATGATTATATTTATTTTGTAATTGTTAATATAATAAAAAATTTCAAGCAAGGGAGTTTTTATATATTGTATTTGATAAATTCATTCCGTACTTGTTGATATATTGATTTTTAGAAACATCGAAAAATATTGATTTTTACTTGAGGGAGATGAGGGGTTAAGGTTTATATCAATTTTGTATTGTCAAACACAAGAATGAGACTAGGGTAGCACGAGACGGGAAGGTGCGGAGGGATGGATCGAGCGAACCATCGTTGCGGGCACGCGTGGTGTGGGAGGGGTTGGTGAACCATCAAACTGCTTAGTCTCTATATAATTCTGGGATGTCATTGATGGTGTTTTTTAATTGACGTTTGACTTTTATAATACCCAAAATTTTAAGTCATAAGATCATAAATCCATCCAATATAGAAAAAAGTCAAAGCTCTATTTAAATCTACATTTTGTCTTATTAGGGTTAGAGTGGAATATGACACAGGAAAAACAAATGAAAATTTTATGCATCTTTTTAGAGATAGAACTTTCTCGATCGGACACCCAGCTTTGCCATCAAAACCAACATAACATATGGAGTGGAAGAAAATTTTGAACTATACTTTTAAAACCAAATTTCGGATCAAAACCAACCCCGAATCAGTCACCTCCTTGCTCGTCTCAGCCTATTTCTCATCTACCAAATTTGTTTCATATCACTCGTATTTTCGTTAATATAATGTGTTTCTTTACACTTGAAGAAGAAACAAACAACCACAACATGTGAAGAATACAAAACCCTCTAGTATATTGAATTATACATTCCCCTGTACACAGAAGGCACACCAGAAAGAACGAAGCACACGCCTATGAATCACACGAAAATTCCCTTTTTCTTTTACACAACACAATAATACGCCACCATCATTCAAAAACGCAAACCCACACAAAGACGCCTTCGACGTCACACTGACACACGTACTACGCATGTTGGATGCACGAATGCGCCCCGCGCGTCGTTGTCCAACTCCGGCGGGCACGAGCCCAATCGACGACCAACCGGAGCTCGCCGGCGTGACGTCATCCCATCTCACCGGCCTCCCGCCGCGCGCTGCTGCTGCTGCCGCCGCCTCCTGGCCGCCGCCGCGACGAGCGCGAGCAGGATAACCGCGGGCCCCACCACCATCCCCAGCGACAAACCGCCGCCCCTCCCGCGCCGCCGCCGCCGCCGCCGTCCCCCCGTCCTCCTTCCTGACCGCCGCCGGCCGCCGCCCGCCTTCTTGTTCCCCTCGCCGTCATCCGCCGAATCGCTCTCGCTGCTTCCAGAACCATCTTCTTCTTCTCCCTCCCCATCACTGGGCTGCTGCGGCGCTGGCGTTGGTGGAGGCGCCTGCTCCGGTGGCTCTTCCTCTTGTACCGGTGGTTCGACGGGCGGCGTCTCTTCCACCGCCTGTGGCTCTGGTTCTGGCTCGATCAACGGCGGCGATTCTGGCGAGGCCGGCGTCTCTTCGGGTGGTGGTGGTGGTTCTACGGCGGCCGGCGTCGACTCTTCGACCGGATCGACCTCAGGCGGCGGCTTAGGCTCCTCCACGACAGCCGCCGCCGCCGGCGGCGGCGGAGACTCCTCGACGACGACGCAGGGGATGTCGATCGGGTCAGGCACGTCGGCGGGTGGATCCGGCTCGACGCGAGGCGGCCCGACAACCGCGATCGGCGTCTCCACCGGCAGATCCCTGTACGCCGCCGTCTCGAACACCACGTCGCACTCGATGTCCACCACCACCGGCGCCGGCGATGGCTCGACGGCGACCGGCGTCTCGACCGCCACGTCACGCTCCTCCTCCACCTCTACCTCCGTCTCCACCGCCACGTCCTCCTCCACCGCCACCTCTTCAACCACCGCCACGTCCTCCTCCGACGACTCGACCTCGATCCAATCCTCGTACTCCATCTCAACACTAGATGACTCCTCATCATCGTCGAGCTCAACCTCCATCTCCACCGCCACGTCATCCTCCTCCCTCGCCTCCGACCCGGACACGACATCGAAGTCCTCAACATCGGAGCCTCCACACTCCGTATCCGTGCTCTCAACCTCAATCCGCGCCTCATCATCGCCGCCGTGATCCGCCGTCAACGGCTGCGATGTTTTCGGCATGATGACGACGAGCAGCTCATCATCCTCGTCGAACCCGACGGTGATTCTCCCCACCTCGACGCCGGCCGGCACGTCGAACACCCTGCAAAACCCCTCCACCACCTGGCTGTGCGCCACCCTGATCCGCCGCCTCCCGACCGCTGCCGTCTCGACGGCGAACGCCGCATCCTTCCTCTCGCCGACGACGACTCCCACCTCCCTCCCGCCCTCGCCGACGACCACCTCCACCTCATCCTTCTCATACCCTGCACACGTTCACAAATTAATACACAAAAACTCGTCACACATATGTGTAATAGACTACTGGTCGGTGCATGTAACTTGATGATTCATTGCCTGGGAGGTGGGCGAGGACGAGAAAGGCGGCGTCGGTGTCGGAGATGGCGAAGGCAAAGTCCTCGCCGGAGACGGGGCGGCGGGAGGCTTGAACGGCGAGGTCTAGGTCCATTATGGCCTACGCCAACTGTAGTAGTAGTACCATGTTCCGTGGCGGGAGTTGTTGTTGCCATTGGCGCCAAGAATAATAAAACCCGGCTTCTTCTGCATGTAATCAAGCAATTTCTCTGTGTGTGAAAGACTGAAAATGGTTAACCAGCTAATAGACAGATAATTAATCAGAGGGAGAAACTTTGGTTGCACGTATTCATTTCTTTGCGACTTGGGTTTGGAAGAGATGCTCCTGTTGCTTTGGCCCATTTGTCATCAAAAGTGTTGAGAAATTCCTAGTACTAGATAATACTAATCGTCATGGTTGAACTTACTTTGTGCTTTAAGAAAGATATATTGTCCAGGTTGACTGATAAGGATTGATTGAAAAGCGTTCACCGGATTATTCAGATTTTTCAGGTGTTCATCCCCATGGAGCTAGATCATTATATCTATTAATTAAGCCCCTCTGGCCATTTCCATCGAACTTTTTCGCTGGGCTGGCCAAAACTGTCAAAGAACATTTCTTCTCCTACACACGCTCTGATGTTTAACCGTGACAGATGCTGACCAAACTGATGACAAATCTGCATGGCATTGTCTGAAGTCTAAACCTGAAGGTCCAAACAGGAAAGCCTAAAAACCTGCAGGCTCACCTGAACTGACAAACGAGCCAGCACAGATTCTGCAGGCTGTCATGTTTCTTTAACCATCCTAATCACGCTGCCATCACCCAATGTTATCTTAGAAAACAACCTCACCTTGTCAGTATCTTAACGCCCCCATCAACTTAATCTCCGCTATGACTCGTTCAGACTTCAGACACAGCACCCCTATGCCCGTATATAGCATACAGAGTTACATATTCAGTCTGTCACAACCTGAATTCTGAAGAGAAACAGAGAGCGTATGGCCAAGTGCTGCTTCTTCCCGTGGCTTCTTCCTCTTCTCTTGTTCCTGGGCTTGCTGCCGTGCGACGCCGTCGATCCGACGGCGGGATTCGTCGCCGTGGAGCTCACGGAGGACATGTTCAAGCTGCACAAGCCGTATGACCTGCCGCCGGAGCAGCGGTACGAGTTCCGCGACGGCGTGCGGCGGATGTGGGTGCTCTGCTCCGACCATCCCTTCAGCCCGGGCAGCCCCACCAAACCACGCTCCGAAATACTCCTAAATGTAATCACATCTTACCCTAAAAAAATGTAATCACGACTTTTTTGAAAAATATTAGATTCTTAGACTGTGTTCATATTTGTGAGCGTTGAGAAATGGCAAATTGGAATAGCGGTGCACGTAAAACGAGAACATCATTAGTACTTAATTAAATGAGTATTAACTATTTTAAACTTCAAAAACGGATTAATATGTAAACAACTTTCGTGTAGAATTTTTTTTTCAAAAATACACTGTTTAATAGTTCGGGAAGCGTGCGCATGGAAAAAGTTTGATAGTTCGGGAAGCGTGCACATGGAAAAAGAGAGGAAAATATTGTGTTTGTTGAGTTGACAGCCTTAACATCCGCCTTGTTCAGCCGGCTGAAATTAGCTGAGCTGAATGATTTTTTCTATAAAAACTGACTGGGCTGAATCAATTTTTCTTGAAGGCTGTAGCAGCCAGCCAGCCGAACAAGCCCATCGTTTTATTTTGTTTGTAAGTGTTGGACACACGTATACTTTTCAATCTTACTTTTGCAATGTTCTATCTTTTAATACGTCCTTAATTTTTTGCCAAATCGTAATCATTTGTTATTTATATACTTTTAATTTATTTTGGGAGCCTTAAAATTATTTTCCCTTCTGAACAAGACTATTCTTCTACTCTATTTTCCATTGCTGTAAATTCGTGACGTCTTCGCTTATCTTGCAAACATCGAGATATTTCCATCATCATTTCCCCATTTTTTCTTCTTTTGGAGCAGAAGACCTACCCTTCAGGGGTGTGGCAATTCGAAGGATACGGTTACGTGCCATCAGGCACAACGGGAGTATCAATCATGCAAGTGTTCGGCGCATCGGGCCGCAACACGACGCTGATGCTGCACGTCTACAGTGGCCGGCTAATGTACTACCGCGACGAGGCCCGTGTCGTCGATGACGACATCTACGACAGGTGGTTCAGGCTCAACGTGGTCCACGATGTCGACGCCGGGAGGCTTGCCGTGTTCGTCGACGGTGAACAGAGACTTGCCTTCGACGGACACGGTGGGTACAAGCACTACTTCAAATTTGGGGTTTATGTGCAGACAGATCCGTCACATTATATGGAATACAGTCTGAAATGTGACCAATAACCAAATGGATTTCTAAAATGAAAAAACATAGAATAGTGTCAAAATGTAATGTCCATAATGCCCCTGTCCTTTTTAAGCCAACGATATTGTCAACAATGAGGGTTGAGCATACGAAAATGGCAGCCTGCTCACCTCCCAGGTTACAGGAAGGAAGGAAGGAAAGAAGGAGAAAAGAGAGGTTTAAATATAACATGAGCAGCCTTTGTCACCACAAACATAGAATTCTATTTGCACCTTGCCTTCTGAAAGATAGTGGCGAATCTAGGATGAAAATTTTGATGGGGCTCTATAGCAATGATCTATTCAAGTATTATCTTTTCTTCCATTGCTCCTAATAAAATTTAGCCTGCACTAATTCTATTGTTGTTTCAAAAATTACTCAATATCAGTTCTTCGGTTATTTTCACTTCCTATAAAAAAAAAGGTTCAACCTTGTATTTTCCCCTCCATTTTTATGCAAATTAGTCATTCTCTATGCTAAACTAAAACAAAATGCTACTAGGAGGTTGAATCAATGGATCACTGGGTACGTACGGACCGAGTAGCACAGAGAAAAACCAAATATAGCACAACTAATTCACACGAATTTGAGAGCATTTTCTCACTTCTACGGTAAAACTTAACAGCCCTAACTTAACGATGCATGAGATGGGAGACTGATACATGTGATTACCAGGGAAATGGAGCTAGGGCTTGAGCCCCAACAAGCCCCAACAGTAAATTCACCCCTGCTGAAAGAGGAGGAATGGCTCACTTCCCAGTGTTTGAACATACGTAGTAGTGCTTTAATCATTCTTGTTGTCTACAACAAAATGATAATTTTCCTACTGCCCATATTGCCTATAAAAAGGGGGTTCTCGGGAATGGAGTTTGGAGGACACACATAGGGAAATAGGAGTTGTTGTCACATTGAGAGAAGATAGTATTTGCGCTATAAAAAAAAAAAGCATTTGCAGTGGTTGTAGCTACTTGTGAGGAATAGAAATAGAGAAATTGTTAGAGCTAAAAAGAGAGAAAGGAATCATTCTATCCCACATATATAGCTGGGTGAGATATTTGACAACCATGTAATTGGATCAAATTTACTCCTTTCGATACCTTGCAATATACGCCCTGATATTCTTCTTGATATATTTCTATTAGAAATTAATAAGTGTTTGTCCTTTGTACATATGTGTTTTCATGAGTGTGCTCGCACGGACATCTATCAAAATACTAAACCAAGTTATTTCATGAATTTGGGGATGCGGGTCGACGTAACAGTCAGAAAGTTAGATATTCGCACATTCGAAATTTCTACTATATAGACTAAGAATTATTCTTATGGTTGTACTGAGGTATTCATAGCAATGCAAGAATCTCAATAATAAATTTGGAAACAACATACAGACCATAATATTGATTAGATTTTCTTAGGAAACAAGCATCATGTGTTGGGCAGACCTCATCATTAACATCTTGACCTACCATATCACGTCTATTTCCTCAGATTCAGTCTTATGTTTCATACCGTTGCCGGATGGTTGGTCTGTGAGAGTATCGATCCATGTGTTGTGGCAACGATAGTTTCATTAGGTTTGTTTGCATTGGTGGCTACACGCATGGAATTCCTGTCAACACCAACCAGGATGATCTAATGCTCAGTACATGATGTCTTACTAATCTCAGTGAGTGGAAGCATAAGTCTGTATTTAGACTTGGAGACCTCAACTGGCCGCCTGCTATTTTGGATCTCAAGAAGGTGATGTCCATCAAGTCTATCCATAATATTTGTGAAGATGATGTCAGTCAGACTCAGATCCGAAAGTGCACTAATCGACCCCTAGTAGGTTTTGGTGATAATTGACAACATTATTAAGGGACTATTAATGAGTTGTGAAGCTTTGCAAGAAGACAAGTGACACCCCCCGAATTATGATAGAATCTAAATGAATATGATTAGGACGGAGGAGCGGCTCAAAGTATTAGAAATAGGAATGTATTTATTTTTGAGTTGTAGGAAAAGCCGTACTATCAAGGGGATCGTCTAGTTAGAACTTCGATCAACCTCTGAATGCTCTAAAGGATTAAGTCTACACTAGCGTCTGATAGACACACTTGTAATGCACAACACTTGCACATTTCGGTTTGGTACAGTGAGTCTGCAGTGTGTGGACATGGGCTGTCCGGAGCCTCCGGCTACTTTTGCCGAAGTGTCCGGACAGGGGGACCACCGTTCAAATGGCTAGTGGACGTCACCGTTACACGTCACGCTGTAATGGCTAGGAGGTCCGGACTGTCCGGACAAAGTGTCCGGAGTGTCCGGACACCCTGTTTTCAACGGCTAGTGTATAGGTGTGTGGGCTATTTAAGCCCATCCTCTCCCACTGAACTAGGTTGGCTGCCATATTCACTTCCTACCACTCCTAGGGTTCTAGAGCACTTATTTCTTCTCGCTTAGACTTAGTTTGATCTAGGGATTAGGTGAGAAGAAATGGTAAGTGGTGAGAGTGTGTGGATTTGATCCTTGAAGAGCACTTGGAGCTTGGGCAAGATCTAGCTGGTTGGATTTGTTACTCTTGGAGATTTTATCTCCTAGACGGCTAGGTGTCGCCCCGAGCGTCGATCGACATGTGGTTGCCCGAGAGAAATTTGTACGGGATTTCCTCTCCTTGACGAGGTAAGTGAGTATAAAACTCAGTTATCACATATAAGTAGGGATCAATAGAGCAAGGACACTACTAGGGTGTAAAGCCTAGATTTTATTATCTTCATTTTATTTCCTAAAACTATTTTCCTAAAAATAATTTGTTCGTGAAGTTTGATTTCTCTATTTGGCTTTTGTCGAATAAAATTAATTTCTCTAAAAATAGTACTAAGACTAAATAAGTCTGTATACTAAAGTGCCTAAAAAGTCCTTTTCTTGGCCTCCCTAAAAATCCTCCTCTTATTCCTAACACAAATACAAAATTCATTCACCCTTATCCCAACCCAAAATTCATTTTAAAATTTTGTTAAACTTTTTTTTTCT
>CM002479.1:2686133-2741315 GCA_000325765.3 Leersia perrieri
TCGCGCGCGGCCGCGGCGAGGGCGGCGTCGACGAGGTCCCACAGCACGTCGGCGCCGCCGCCCCCAAACGCGGCCAGCGCGCGGCGGAGGCGCCCGTCGTGGTCCATCTCGCGTCCGAAGCCGGCGATCGCCGGAATCGGGTTATTTTTTCCCCCAAGATCCGATAATACGGAATTCCGCCGCAGCGTTACGCCACCGAAGTCGTCGTCGCCGTCGCCGTGAGCCCCACCACCACGACCTCCGGTTGGGGCGCGGCCATGGCGGAGGAATGGATTGGTGCGGAGGCGGCGATTTGGATTGGCGCAAGCGCAAGTGGGGGGGAGGTGGGATTGGGGAATCGGAATTGGGAAGGGACAACGCGGGAGTGAGGGTCGGGTTGGATGGATCCGATATTCCGATAAGCGAGCTTCCGGACCCGCTAAGGGAGTGGGGGACCTGCTGCTTTGTTTATTGGTTGGTTAGGAGTTGGGGCTTGGGAATTGTTTTTTAGATGGGGACTGTTTATTTGCTTGTAACGATGAGTTTCCTTTTTCTACATTTGATTAATTTTTAAATATATTTTTATGCATATATATATATATAACTTTACATATTTCATAAAATTTTTTAATAAGATAAACGGTTAAACATATGTCAAAAAAAAGTCAACGATGTCAAATATTTAAAGATGAAGGGAGTAATAATATATGTATCAGAATGGTTAGGTTAGTACGATAAATAATTGTACCTTGGGCCACATAAGCAAGAGTCTTGTGGCTCGGGCTTGCCATATTTGGAGTTTGTTTGATTAGTTGATAACCGTACTATGTCAGCATTTACTAAAACAAATTTTCACACTGGTCTAAATTGAGGCGATCAAATATTTTGTCACATTTTCTTTTGCCATTGATGCTGGAGTAGTTATTAGCCAGTTCGGTTGGCTGGTACTAGCCAGCCAGCCGGGCATCAGCCAGCTCTTAAGAAAAAACCATTCAGCCCAGCCAATTCTTATAAAAAAACCATTCAGCCCAGCTCAGCCAGCCGAACAGGTCCTATAAGTATGTAAAAGCAATATTCCTCGATCAAATAAAATTGCTATATAAATTATAGGTACTTATGAGAATAGAATTATATTATATACGATAATGTATAACGGGATTTCACATATATTAATTTATACTGCTCAAACCTACCGATAATAATTGTAGGGATAAATTATCAAATTAAGATAGGCAAGTCTAAAAGTCAAATTATAAGCAGAGGTGATCATAACAAAAGATAACAATCAGTTTCTATCTGGTGTCGTGGAGACAGGCAAGCCTGAACCACACGGTCATTAGCTTCAACGGTGATTATTCATCGAAAGATGCCACAAATACACTTGAATATCCACCAAATCATTAGATCATACATTTATTGAAATATATCCAAACACACATAAGGCATCTGTTTCAGAATATAGCTACTTTTAATTATAAATTTAAGGAATTAAAATAATCGTGTTGGACTGTTGGGTGCTCGTACATTCTCATCTCTAAGCTAAGCTAGTAACAAAGTATTAGTAAGCCTTAGAGAAAACGGTGATATTCTTCCGGTACTAATTCCATGCAGCTAGACATGTCTAGATGCTGCACATATACCCCAAACTTAAAGTAATATGATATACTCGGTGTGACTACCATGGCTAGCCTTGGCTCCCCATTGATGTACACAGCAACCATTGATGCGCCGATGTCATGGATCAGGTTGAGCCGGAACCACCTATCATAGATGCAAGCCTCGACGACCTGTCCACTATAGTAGTGCAAAGGTGCCGTTGTAGATGTGTAGCATAAAAGTGGTGGCATGTGCTCGCCGTTCTCGTTGTGGATTTGCATCACCGATAGCCTTGATGTTCTTGATGGCACGTCACCATACCCCTCGAATTGCCACATTCTTGAGGTGTAGTCATGTCTCTTTTATTAGCAATCGATAAAGGATTAGTTTTTTCTTGCGAGGAGAATTAGTTTATTTTGGTGCAACCAGGTCCATGCTTCTAGCCAGAACAAGGGAATGCTCTTTTATTAAATCTTAAAATCGGCAAAAAAATAATAATAACTCTAAGTGAAAACAAACATGGTCTAAAATGCTTATTGTTTGGGCTTTTGTTGCGGATAACCGTATAAGTGTAAATTAACAATAAGAAATAGATCAACAAATGGTAAGAAAACATGGCATTTTTTTTTCGACAATTATTCACGACTTGCAGAAGCAAGCACGCCACAACATGGTTCCGAAACACAACATTAAGCTAACACACGCGCGCATACAGCTTAGTACTAGTACTATCATATTAGGGTGGCTGATGATTGATGCATGGAGACTTTCATTCAGAGATGGTGGGCAAAGGGAGTTGGGGATATCATCACTTCATGCATTTAGTCTCTTGACTCTGTGTCGATGTACTCGTTTGTAGTCCGATAAATTATTGTATCCGGCGCCCGTAAGGGCAGTTCTTAACAAAGGAGTCCAATTCATGAAATCCATGTTGCACTACCAGCTTCCCATCGGCGAACTCGCTTAATCTGAGTTTGCCTGGTTTATCCTCGTTGGCATGCAGGGGTGGATAACGAGCCAGCTCGGCTCGTTGGCATGTAGGGGTGGATAACGAGCCAGCTCGGCTCGTTAAGGCTTGGCTTGTTCGAGCTCGTCACCTTAATGAGCCAGCTCGGCTTGACTCGTTAAGGCTAACGAGCTAAAAGCCTAGCTCGGCTCGGCTCGCGAGCAGCTCGTTTAGCTCGTTAGGCCCGTTAATTATCAATATCTTATTTATGTAATATTTATAATTTCAAATTTAACGTTCTATCATACATTAACATAATAATTAAACACTAACTAATGAAAAACTCATTAAATATAAACTATTTAGATGTAATTAAATAACTAATTATTCATTAAGAAGCCATAGGTACCTAAAAATATGATGATTTTATTTAATAGCGAGCTAAACGAGCAGTTTGCGAGCTGGCTCATTAAGCTAACAAGCTAAAAGCCAAGCTTGGCTCGATTCATTAAAACTACGAGTTCAAGTCGATCCGAGCCGAGCTCAACACAAGCCGATCCGAGTCACGAGCTCTGAGCTTTCTGTCCACCCCTATTGGCATGGTCCACAATGAAGACAGATTCCTTGAAGTATTTGAAGCGGCAAACCATCCCATCACGGTCACGCTCTTGGTGGAAAGCCTTGCACCAACGCTCATACAAAGCCCACAGTGCTTCCTCTGACTCTAAGTCCTTTTCTTCTGCCACAAAATTCACATAGGAGTCGGGTCGAGGATTTCCGGATAAGCTATTTTGGCCTCGCCGTCGGAGTGGAAGGAAGAGGATAGGCCCCTCGGCCACAGCCCCAAGGACGATGAGGAGGAGGCGGCGGCGACCAGGAAGAGGAGCCGATTTGCACCGCCTGAAACAGCACACCTTGATGCCGCAAAGCGAGAACGAGATGCGGCAGACGCAGCAGAGCGAAACGAACGACGGGAGAAGGCCCTCAGGAGGAGGAGCACCATGGATGCCATCAACCATGGCTCGACCAAAGTTGAGATCTGGATGGATTTGGATCTGGATGGCGGTGACTGATCAAAGACAAATATGACACACTACTAGGTTTTTACCCTATTGCCACATAGATCATTGCAACAATGCAACTTTAGTTACAATAGACATATGTTATTGCCACCATTTTGCAAAATAGTTGTAATATATAGAAAATATTACCACGAATATGTTGCGTTGTGATAATTTTAATTTTCGTTGCAATGGATAGTTGCTATTGCCACCATCATGTGAAATGGTTGTAATAGGTGGACAATATTTCAATGAACATCTTGTGTTGCAATAATCTTGATTTTCGTTTCAATAGTTAAGGTTTTATTGCCACCATTGTACGACAATGTTGCATTATGTGGACAATATTGTCATGAATATATTATGTTGTGATAACCCTTATTTTTGTTGCAATATATAGGTGTTATTGCCACCATTTTAAAAAATGGTTGCAATATGTTGATAATATTGCCATAAATATTTTTTGTTGCAATAATCATATATTTTCCTTGCAATAGCTACTTGTGCGGATAGTCGATGAGCTCATACTTATGTATAGTTAAATAAAAGTATGCGAAGATTTGTCTATATAAGCTAATAGCCTAATGGTGATGTTGTTGCTTGGAGAGAGGAAGGTTCTGAGTTCGAATCCCATAGTCTACAATATTGTAAAATTAGCAAAAAAAAAAATCGTGGTAGCATGGCTAGTGACATATGAACATGCTAGAAGCTTTAAAAATTTCAAAATATATTTTTGGCTTTTATTTGAATATTTGAATCTTCACATATGAGTCTTCTTTGGTGGTAAGTTTGTTACAAGTGATGCCTAATACAACGTCTTATGGTGTGGCAATAGGTCTTATTGCCACGATGTTAGGCATGACAATATATGCAATTACAATAGTGATCATTCCGTGGCAACTAAATATTATTGCCACAAAAAAAATCGTTGCAATGGACCTATTGCAACGTATATATATACTTGCCACAGCTCCCAATAACAGTGTCATAGTTGCTATTAGTATGTACTGCAACTATTTTGGTTCTATTGCCACGTTTTTGCATCGTTACGATTATAAACTTGCCACCTCACTCAATTTATACCTAAAGAAAACAGGGAAGAGGATTGGGCCTAAAAAAAAGAAAGAGAAGAAGGTAAGCCCGAGAAGGAAACAATAATGGGCCCAAAATAAGAAACTCCCGCCCGGTCCAATCCAACCAACCGATCGCGGAGATCTGACGCAGCCACGTAGGTCCAAGAAAGTTAGCGGAGATCCAACACAGGCCAGTAAAAGAAGCCATCGGCGAGCGAGCGATTAGGTGTTGAAGCCACGCCACGCGGATTAGCGTTGGTTCCTTCCTTCTTCTCCCTCTTCCTCCGCCTCTGCCTTCCTCTCGCTGGCCTCCTCCCAATCTGCTGCCGCCGTGAGTCACCGGCTTCCTCCCCCACCCACCATCACCGCGGCAGCGAGTTGCCGTATCCTTCCCACGCACTTGGCGGGTACTTATCGCATCCTAATCGCCCACATTAGAGCAAGGCTAATAATTCAGCCGACTCATTGGTGGTAAGATTCTTTGTATTTTTCTCTTGGTCCATTTATATAGTAGTCAGCTCTTCACTATTGATATATGGCACACGTATCTCTCTCATAAGATTATTTTGTTCTTGTATCCAAACGGGCTGTAAGTTTACAGTCTACTTTCCCTCTCTCTCCTCTCTCCTCTACCAAAGCATTTAGCCAGGTTACAGTCTTAAGCCGCTAACCGCTGGTGGTGCCACCTCCGCCCACGCAGAGAGGACGTATACTTAACCACCTTCATTGGTTAGTTAGCAGTTGGGTCTTGGGAAGCGTTTCTTTAATACGAAGGACTGTTTATTCGTTCGTAACGAAGAGTTTCTTTTGATCACGTGGAATTAATTCATTTCTGTAAAATATTCTAAATTAACTCCATTTCAAATGAGGGCCTGTTTGGATCCTCTGGGCTAAGAATTAGCCCTCCGAAATCTTGCTATTTTGAAGTACTAAACATAGATTATTGACAAAACCAATTCCATAACTCTTGTGCTAATTTACGAGACGAATCTAACAAGGTACATTAATCCATCCAGGGGTTATGAGATGGATTTTGTCAGTAATTTATGGACTGTTTGGTAGAGCTCCAGCTCTAGCTCCATCGCTTTTAGAGCTGGAGCCCAACCAAACGATTTTAGCTCCACAAAAAATATAAGCGGAGTGGATGGAGTGATCTGATAAAATGAACTAGAAAGGTGGAGCTGGATTTAGGCAGCTCTACAACTCCACTCCACCCTCTACTTCTGGAATTATTTTTAAGATTTGGAGCTCTGCCAAACAGGACCTTAGTACTACTAAATAACAAGATTTTGGTGGGCTAATTATTAACCCGGAGTATCAAACAAGGCCGATGTGTAGAGAAACAAATTTTGATTGGTACGATTTGGCTAGTTTGTCCTTGTATAATTTTTATTTGTAGAAATGTAAGCTTGACAACCCTTAATTCATTTAAAAGCCTATATAACTCATATCACAACTTAAATTATTTAAGACAATTTGAAAACAATACATGGTCTTGTTATGACCGTATATATTAATAAGGTACGTATCGGAATGGTTAGGTTAGTACGATAAATAATTGTACCTTAGGCCACGTAAGCAAGAGTCTTGTGGCTCGGGCTTGACATATTTGGAGTTTGTTTGATTAGTTGATAACCGTACATTGTCAACATTTACTAATACAAATTTTCACGTTAGTCGAAATTGATCAAATATTGTGTCACGTCTTCTTTTGCCATTGACGCGCGAGTAGTTTTTAAGTATGTAAAAGCAATGTTCCTTGATGAAATAAAATTGCTATATAAATTATATAAATTATAGATACTCATGAGAATAGAATTATATGTGATAGTGTATAATGGGATTTTGCATATATAATTTATACTGCTCAAACCTACTGATAATAATTGCAGGGATAAATTATCAAATTAATATAGGCAACTCTAAAAGTCAATTTTAAAATTACAAAGCTAAGCAGAGGTGAACATAACAAAAGGCAACAATCAGTTTCTATCAAGTGTCATCGAGACAGGCCAAGCCTGAACCACACGGTCATTAGATTCAACGGTGATTATTCATCGAAAGATGCCACAAATACAGTTGAAGATCCACCGAATCATTAGATCGTACATTTCTTGGAATATATCCAAACACACACCTAACACATCTCTTTTCGAATATAGCTATTTTCAACTAAAAATCTAAGGAATTAAAATGATCTTGTTGGACTGTTAACCACTCATACATTCTCATCTCTAAGCTAAAGAAAACCTTAGCTAGACACGTCATAGTGCTGCACATATACCCTAAACTTAAAGTAATGTGATATACTCGGTGTGGCAAGCTATTTTTAACTAAAAATCTAAGGAATTAAAATGATCTTGTTGGACTGTTAACCACTCATACATTCTTATCTCTAAGCTAAAGAAAACCTTAGCTAGACACGTCATAGTGCTGCACATATACCCTAAACTTAAAGTAATGTGATATACTCGGTGTGACAACCAAGACTAGCCTTGGCTCCCCATTGATGTACACGGCAATCGTTGATGGGCTGACGTCATGGATCACGTTGAGCTGAAACCAGCTATCATAGAGGCAAGCCTCGATGACCTGTCCACTATGGTAGTGCAAGGTGCCATTGTAGACGTGTAGTATAAAAGTGATGGCATGTGCACCGTCATCCTCATTGTGGATTTCATCACCGTTACCCCTGATGTTCCTAATGGCACGTAACCATACCCCTCGAATTGCCACACTCCAGACGTGTAGTCATGATCCTTTTATTAGCAATCGATAAAGGATTAGTTTATTTTTAGAGGATTAGTTTATTTTGGTACAACCAGGTCCGTGCTTATAGCTAGAACGAGGGAATGCTCTTTCATTAAATCTTGAAATCGGCAAAAAAAAATTATAATAACTCTAATTGAAAACAAACATGGCCTAAAATGCTTACTCCTTGGGCTTTTGTTGTGGTATAACCGTATAAGTGCAAATTAACAGTAAGAAATAGATCAACAAATGGTAAGAAAATATGGCAGATTTTGCCACCTTGCTTAATTTATACCTAAATACTCTGTCGGGCTTGATTGAATTGCTTGGACATGCAATTAGCATATGCATGTTCGGCACGAATGGCAGGTTTGGTTTGCAGCCAACTATGGTCTTGCCAATTAAGCTATAGTTTTGGCCAACTTTAAATTAAAGCTAAATTAGCCCAAGCTAATTATTATTGCAGTGATAGACGTATGTTCTACTACCTCTGTTCCATAATATAAAGACACATATGCTTTTTAAGATTCAACTTTTTAAATATTTGACCAATAATTAGTCTATTGTTATTTAAACTTTATTTGATAAAAATAACATCATTAAAATCACATTTAAATGTATTTGACTATAATTTTGTAATAAAAAAATATTATAATACATGAGATATTAAATATTGAAATTAGTCTTAAAGAATGTGACAAGTTTGACCGTGCCTTATATTATGGAACGAGGGGTATGAGCTATCAAAATGGCTTTAATTCAAACAAATACAACTACTATTAAAGTTAGCAAATATTTGTAACGCTAGTTTAGACCATAAACCAAACCTGTCTAAAAAGTCGAACTGACTAATTAAGGAAAACGTGAAATCTATTCAGAGCCTGGGCACTGTCTTGTCCTAACCCGCGCCCCCGTTGAGCATGCGACGCGTGTCCCACGCGCAGGGCGCCGCGCATGCGCTATGCCATCCCACGCTAGACATGTATGCAAGTACTTTTGGTATTAGGTTGTACTTTTTTTCTTCTTATGAAATTTTCTCTTAAATTACTTATCCGATCTATAATCCGATTACGCCGTTGTGTTCGTAACAATTAAATCTTTACAACAAGATCTCACATGATTATATTTTGATGAAAATCACAAATTAGTTCTGAGGATGTAACTTTTAATTCTGAAGATGTAACTTTTAGTTCCGAGGGATGTAACTTCTATAGAATGTAACTTTTGTTCTATAGGATGTAACTTCTATAAGATATGGATGCAACTTTTAGTTCTGAGAGATGTAACTTTTAGTTCTGGGAATGTAACTTTTTATAGGATGTATCTTTAATTCTAGAGGATGTAACTTTTATTTATGAAGGATGTAACTTCTATGGGATGTGGATGTAACTTTTTAGTTATGCGGGATGTAACTTTTAATTCTGGGGATGTAACTTTAGTTCTGAGGGATGTAACTTCTATAAAATGTAACTTTTGTTCTAAAGGATGTAAGTACTAATTTTAAAGGATGTAACTTCTATAGGATGTAGATGTAACTTTTAGTTCTGATGGATGTAACTTTTAGTTCTGAGGATGTAACTTTCTATAGGATGTATCTTTAATTCTAGAGATGTAATTTTTATTTGTGAAGGATGTATCTTTTTAGTTCTGAGGGATGTAGCTTTTCTATAGATACAACTTTTGTACGTCTAAGAAGTAATTTAATGAAATCTAAAAGTAATTTAGACATATCATAAAAGTAATTTATAATTTTTTTATCAAAAATATAATCATGTGAGATCTTATTGTAAAGATTTAATTGTTACGAACACAACGGTGTAATCGGATTGTAGATTGGATGAGTAGTTTAAGAGAAATTTGTATTTAAAGTATGGATGGATAATGTCTTTTTAGATGGTGTTTCTTTTTTGGAGGGTCGCGCGCTAAGACCTAACTGGCGTCCGGTGTTTGTGTAGTCACGTCTAAAAAAAATTAATTTTATCCGCACACATATATATGTAGAGGCTAGCTAGATTAAAGCACATTTTACATAAACAAAAAATTAAGCAGCGATTTTTGTGTTGCTTACGGCGAGGCGGACTTCGGTCCTGGGATTGGTAGGGGTGACAGTGTTGAAAGGCTTGTCGTTGGCGTACACCCAGAGCGTCCGTACGCCGGCGCCGGCGTCGTAGCGGTAGCGCTGCTCCTGCGGCACGTCGTAGGGGCTCTGCACCACGAAGTTGCCCTCCGGCAGGTCCACCCTGACGAACCCGGCGGTCAGGCCATCACCGGCGGCTGTGGACAGGAGGAGAAACACCGCCTGTGCCGCGAAGAAGACGGAGGAGCGAGAGGTTGACATGGTCAAATGATCGATATCCTATTGTGCATTCGATGAAAGATGGGGAACTGCATTGATTTTATGCTTGGATTTGGGGGTGTGATTTGGTGATGGATTAATTTGTCGTCTCGTTCGTCCGTGGTGTTAATTAGGTGTAGCCTGCAGCAGGCTGTTTGCTAGCGATTAATTAGTAATATTTTGGGCTGCATTGCTGCAATCTGCCTGGAGTTAGGCAAAAACAAAAATGGCTAACGGCAAAATTAACATGTTTATGCATGTCTAATACACAAGATTATCCTAATTCCTAAGCTTAGCAGTTCTCTTCGTTTTTCTATGCGTCTTCCATAATTCGCTTCTTATAAAAAACATCTCAAATTTTAACAGGATTTACATCAAAATTTGTGCTTAAAAACAGAAGAAAAAAACAGGATTTGGCCTGCTATAAAAGAAAAAAAAAAGGGAAAAGGATTGTGCCTGTAAATAAAAAAAAGGAAAGCGAACAAGGTAAGCCCGAGAAGGAAACAATAATGGGCCCAAAACAAGAAACTCCAGCCCGGTCCAATCCAACCAAACATAATCGCGGAAATCCAACGCAGGCCCAAGAAGTTAGCGGAGATCCAACGCAGCCCAGTAATAGAAGCCACCGGCGAGCGGCGAGCGATTCGGCGTTGAAGCCACGCCACGCGGATCAGCGTTGGTATATATCTTTTCCCTCTTCCCCCCTCTCTTCTTCCACCCTCCCCCTCCGCCTCCCTCTCGCCGGCCTCCGCCGCCGCCGCCACGAGTCGCCGGCTTCCTCCCCCACCCATCGCCGCCACCGCGGCGGCGAGTCGCCGTATCCCTCACACGCACGCGGCGGGGTGCTTTTCGCATCCTAATCGCCCGCATTAGGACGATAACCGCCGGTGGTTCCACCTCTGCACACGCAGAGGAGGGGAGGCGGCGCAGGAGGAGGAGGAAGTCGCCGCCGCCGCAGCGGCCCTCGTCGACAAGGAAGCAGCCATGTTTGGCTCGAGCAATAACCGTAAGCGCCCGCGGTCTCCTGCTCCTCTCCCTTTCTCTCAAGCCGCATCCGCCACAGCTTGGTTCGATTGTCCCCTAGTGAGCGAGCTAGGGTTTATCGCATCTCTCTAGTCGTTCGTCATTGCTAGTCCGCCCCCTTTTAGGATTAGTTTTTTTTTTTGTTATTTCTGCTGTTACGTCATTGCTAGTCCGTCACCCTGTTAGGATTGGTTTTTAATTTTCTGCTGTTACTACTAGTCTTCAGGGATCTCTAACACGGGGTATCTTCCACTGTTAATGCATTGTCGATATTTTTCTTCAGAAACTAAATTAGTTGTCCTTGATGCATCGTATACTAATCGATTTCATGCTTGACTTGCAATAAGTACATATCCCCATCTGCTATTGCTATATAATCAGATGATCTGTTCGTCTCATGCAGCATTTGGGCAGCCGTCGACTAGCCCATTCGGCCAGACCTCAAGCAGTCCTTTTGGAACACAGACAGGATTTGGTCAGGCCAGCACTACTGCCAGCAATCCTTTTGCGCCAAAACCCTTTGGCAGCCCAACCACTACATTTGGGGCACAGACAGGAAGCTCACCTTTTGGCGCGACGTCCACCGGAGCCTTTGGTCAGCCATCCACTCCGGCGTTTGGCGCAACATCCACCGGAGCCTTTGGCCAGCCATCCACCCCGGCGTTCGGCACGACGTCCACCGGAGCCTTTGGCCAGCCATCCACCCCTGCGTTCGGCGCGACATCCACCGGAGCCTTTGGTCAGCTATCCACCCCGGCTTTTGGTGTGACGTCCACCGGTGCCTTTGGTCAGCCATCCACTCCGGCGTTCGGCGTCACATCCACTGGGGCCTTTGGCCAGCCATCCACTCCGTCACCCTCTCCATTTGGGAGCTCTACGCCAGGTAAAGTACATCACCAGCCCCTGCATTTGGTGCCACCTCGTCCACCTTTGGCAGCGGTTTGTACTTCTCGCATTCATATTCTTTCCATATTATTATTTTATTCAACGTAGAACCAAGTATATACCACTTTATTGAATATCAACTGGGCACCTGTATTTGTGCAGTATTTCATTGCTTTATCATGTTAAAACTGGCTATAAAGCTGTCCTGGCTCTCAAATATATATTCAATACTTGGTTCCTAAGCTTGCTGGACATTTCTTTTTCTGGTACTTACAGTTATGCAATCCTCTCAAATATATTCAATATACTGTGTTCCTGAGCTCGCTGGACATTTCTTTTTCTGGTACTTACAGTTACGCAGTCATGTTTCTGTAAATTGATGCTCTCGCACTTGTAGCACAAAAACAAATGTTAGAAAATACGTTTTATTGATTTTCTTGTTGGGCCAGCAGCAGTGCTGGTTGTCTAAATTTTCTCAAAATGCCTAGAACAGATTTAGTCTAGACTGTCTAGTGCCACTTTGTAGATTGTGCTATCCAGGACAACAGTTTTTTAACCAAATTTGTGCCACTTCTGTAGAAGATTTTTTGGTTTTGAATTTTGTGATAGATAATAAGGTAATATGTGCTTGACCACTTAATATTGAAACGAGGGAGTAAAAGGTTGAGAGAACATGGAGATGAAAATGTTAATTCACATTAAGCTAGCAAATTAACCTCCATGATGAGACACACATATGAATTACATGTTTAGTAATGTCTTACAAAATTTAAAATATTACTAAACTTGTAACTACATATGTGTGCTTGCCTCATCATAGTTAATAATGGCAATCTTGCTGAAGGAAAGTTAAAAAAAAGGCTGACATGTATATATTCTAATTCTCTCGTAATAGTATGTTTCATTGAATATTTTTTGATTAAACATGCTTGTAGCAGAAACATAAATATGATGTGTGATGATTTTCTTATTTGTTATACATGTAATTGTTTTTTTCTTAATAGTGGGCTAGTAGCAGCAGCCTGCAATGTTGTTTTAACAATTTGAGTTATCGTTTTTTTATCAATTGTTTATTTTTGAGATATCATTTTGTAGTACGTGTGACATGAATAACCAGCAAATTTGCAGGATCATCATTGTTTGGACAAAAGCCAAGCTTTGGCAGTTTTGGTTCTTCTCCTGGCCAATCTAGTGCTTTTGGAGGCACATTCCAGCAAACACAATCAGCATTTGGCAGCAGCACTTTTGGCGCGGCAAGCTTTGGCAGCACAACTACACCATCCTTTGGTGCCACAACTACACCAGCATTCGGCACGACCGCCCCACCATTTGGTTCTACAGGCTTTGGTTCATCCACCACTCCTGGTTTTGGATCTTCAGGTGTAGCCTTTGGTGCTTCAAGCTCTGGCACATCAACTGGTGCTTTTAGCTTTGGCTCTTCACAATCTTTTGGTCAAACATCATCTACATTTGGTAGCACTCCTTTTGGAACAACTCCATCTCCTTTTGGTGCACAGCCTTCTCCATTTGGTAAGTAATCCTTCCCTCCACCACATGACTGCTTGGTATCAGATTCTTCTGTGATGCCTTCATGCCTTACTTCAGTGATCCTTTTTTCTTTCTCTACTTCTATCCTGTGATCGCCTAGGCCCAAGGATTTTAACCTGGGCATGGCATGCTTCATCCATTTTATCTTGAATGTGTTTTTCTTTTTTGAGTTTCAGGATCACAGGCAGCAGCACCGGCATTTGGGAATCAAGCTGGAGGAACCAGAATACAACCTTATGCTCTAACGCCAGACCCGGACAGTGCTACAAGTGGTACTCAGCCCGCTGCAAAATTGGTTTCGATATCAGCCATGGAGGCATACAAAGCCAAAAGTCATGAAGAGTTGAGGTTGGAAGATTACCAGCGTGGAGACAAAGGTGAGTTTTTTTTTTTGGCGGGTGTGTTTTTCTTTTTTTAAACAATCTCTTTAACCATCACAGTTAATTGCATTTGCATGAACTCTTTATCATATTTTTAATAAAGTAAACAAACCGAAGTAACTATTATGTATTAGTTGCTGGTATAGCGTAGTTCAAGCGCTTTTTGTTGATTACAAATTTGAAATGGTAAATTATGCTGATAAAACTATCTCTTTTATGCTTCTGTAATTCTGCATTATTATGTATGTTTAATTCCATTTCTTCTTTCTATCATTTTTGAGTAATTCTGTTTTTGAACCCTCAGGTGGACCAAATCCTTCAGTAACTCCAGCAACTGCCCCTAACTTCCCATCTCCACTGAATCCCCCAAACCCTACAAATCCATTCTCATCAACACCTCCGAACAATCCATTTACTTCTTCCAACCCTTCAATTGGTTTTGGTTCAGCACCAAGCCCAAGCCCGTTTACATCAACTACAAATAGCACATTATTTTCACAAACAAGCAGTTCTCTATCTGCAAATTCCACTTTTCCTTCTCCGATTGCATCAACTACAAATAGCACATTATTTTCACAACCAAGCAGTTCTCTATCTGCAAATTCCACTTTTCCTTCTTCGTTTGGCACAGCAGGAATAAACCCCAATTCATTTAGTACGGGCTCAGCAACAAACACTCAATCAACTGGGCTATTTAGTACTTCCCCAGGATTTGCACAACAGCCATTAAACACCCAGCCGCTATCAGGGTTTGGATCGAGCACTTCAGCTCTCTCTACTGGAAACCTATTCAGCACACCTACCCCTGGGATGACTGGTGGATTGTTTGGCAGCATGCCTTCACCCAATTCAACAACAGTAAGCTTACTTTTCTAGCTATTTTCATATTTTGGCCAGACTGATTTTCTTTATAACACTAATACATTTATGATATTCTCTTATCATGCACTTATCTTTGCTTTGTAATAATTTTCACTGTTAACACATTGACTTTGCCCCTTGATTGTTAAAGCCGACGTTTCAACAATTTGCCCCTTCTCAAACTTCCAGCATGTTCTCCTTCCAACCTCCAGTTCAAACAGGTTAGTGTTTTGTCTTCCAATCAATAACAGATTCTTTTAGTTATGCAAAATTGGGTTATCTTACTTTTGTGAATGTGCATGCATGGTTACTGCAGCTCGTACTGGTGGTTTTTCTGGCATTCCCAACACTATGAATCAGGCACATATTGGAGAGCCGTATGATCTCTTCCATTTTACTTCTCAAATGCAACTAATTGTTCTTTTCCATTTTATTTATTTCTTTTAGATAGGTAAAGCTGGATTTGCTTTAGTAAGTTGAATGTAAACAACAATGCAATCGCTGATACTGATATCTAATGTAGAGATTAATATAGCAATGTCTTAATAAGTATCACAAATCAGTTGCCCTCACAAACGAAATTTGGACCAAGCCTATTTTGTGGGAGCATTTTTTATGACAGATTGCATCATTTAAGTTGTAATTTTCTGTTTCATATCAAATGCAGAACTGCTAGCCAGACCAATATGGTCATGCAACCACGTTTTGTTACAAATCCGTTTGGTACGCTGCCAACGATGCCTCAGGTGGACCTTGGTAATGGTGGATCAGCCCCTTCTGTTCAATATGGAATCTCAAGTTTACCGGTCAGTGCTATTACTGCCTTTAAACTATTTTGATTGCTCCAGTAGAGTGCATGAGCAGCAGGGGATGGTTTTGATGGGTTGTTAGCAAGTTGTTCTGCTAAGTATTTCCAGAGCTATAGGAGGAAAGGCAAGAAAAGTATCCATGCTTGATTGAGCTATTCTGCTGTCTTGCAGGTTGCTGAGAAGCCTCCTATGAGTAGGATGCCATCATCCATGGTGGTTCCTAGGCATTTGTCGCAGAGAAGGATAAAACTGCTGCCAAGAAAATACAATCCGACATCTGATGGCAAGGTAAAGACGGGCAAGTTTGTGTGACGACTGACAAGTTGCTTTATGATTTTTTGTTGCCATGTTCTGTAAGCATTAAGATAACGGTATACATGATGCTCCCCTTTTTTTATCCCTTTAGGTCCCATTCTTTGCTGATGATGAAGAATCTCCTGCAACACCAAAAGCAGATGCTTTTTTCATCCCTAGAGAGAACCCAAGAAATCTGGTAATCCGTCCAATTGATCAGTGGCCTTCACGTGGCGCTGTGGACAGACAACAAATTCCAAATAATTCAGCTGATATTGATAAAGGTAATTCTTGTTAGTGCACTACTAAAGTTGTACTTCATAGTTCACAGACATGCATTTTCATAGCGTTAAAAGATCTGTAACATTCCCCCTCGTGCCTATCTTCCATGAGACGTGCAGCACAGACAGCTTGTGTGGCATTGTAAATCATTGTTAAGATGCTTCATTTGCACCTAAATGTGCAATTATGCTAATTTATGGAAGTTTTGCAGGCGCTCTGGCTGGGAGTGAGTTCAACAATACTGCCGTTTCACCAACCAGGTCTACTGCAATTGAAAGTAGCATCCACTGTGATGACCAAACACCAAATGAGCCTGAGACTCTGACAAGGCATGGGAATGGTGCTTCTATTGAGAGGCTTGTGCCTAAGCTGGTGCATGCCGATTATTACACAGAGCCTGGTCTTGGGGAGCTTGCTGCCAAAGAACGTGCTGAACCAGGCTACTGCAGTCGTGTGAGGGATTTTGCCGTGGGACGTCATGGTTACGGTAGCATCAAGTTCATTGGAGAAACTGATGTGAGGGGCCTTGATCTGGAGTCGATTGTGGAATTCAATAACCGCGAAGTGATTGTGTACAAGGACGATAGCAAGAAGCCTCCGGTTGGTGAGGGCCTGAATAAACCTGCTGTGGTGACTCTTCTGAATATCAAATGCATGAACAAGAAGACAAGCGAGCAGTACACAGAGGGTCCAAGGATTGACAAGTACAAGGAGATGTTGGTGAAGAAAGCTGAGGAGCAGGGTGCTGAGTTCATCTCTTTCGATGCCGCCAAGGGCGAGTGGAAATTCAGGGTCAAGCACTTCAGCTCGTATGGCTTTGGTGAAGCTGAAATCGGCTCTTGTTAGTGTTTTTTCCTTTATTTGTTTTTGTATACGCTATTTGTGAGTTGTTGCTGTAGAGAGGGGGATGCTGAACTGAATTGGTGATTACTTATGACATAGGAGTAGTAATATATAGTGCCTCCTTGTGACATGCTTGTGTTCTAATCTTTAGGAGTAGCTGTTCGCATCCTGCCATTAGTTTCGGTCTCTATTTCTGATTCATGGTGTCTGCAAATTGTGCGGTGTTATTTGGGGAAATGCCAGAAAACAGTTCCATACGTACTCCTCGGGTCATTTTTACATAGCGTTTCGGGCAGCAAACTGGAACTGGGAACAAGCTATTTCTACTGTTGAAAACGACATACATCTCCAACCGGAGGGAGTACATGCGTTTTTCCTGCGATGAAGCCTAACGCCACATCGAAAACATTGCTAATATTCCAATGAAACAAGTTCAATATCGCACGGTTGATCTTACCGCTTGTTACTCACCAGCAGGCGCCCTCCGGCGGTAACTGCGATAAAATTTGTATTATGAATTTAAATTTTCGAACTCATAAACCAAGGTTACTTGCGGTAATCGCAGTGCATTGAAATTGAGAAAAAAAAAGTAAAATATTATAAAAAAACTTAGAAAATTATGGAAAACGTAAAACACTGTAGAAATCTCTAGAGAAATAACTTAACATCGCATATAATTTTTGGCATAACATTTGGTGTAGTTTTAAAGGACACAACATATCCCAAGCTATTTCTATTTTTCAACTTTTAGTTTTAATTTCGATGTAGCAAACTAGGCCACTTTCACAAACTTTGTTTACTAAATAGCGATAGAAATTAGGTACTTATAGAAATTTATGTGAATTTTTAATTTTGAATTCACATAGAAATTGATCAAATAGTTACCCTTACTGTTGCCTAGCGGCATCACGCTAGAGAAGTGATATCATTAACCCGTGAATATTATTGAGGATCTAAGCTTTCTCAAAATGGACATAATATATTTTTTTGAGTAAATTGTACTTTGAACCGGGTAAAACGTACCTCGTTTCACTTTACACCGGGTTAAACGTATACTTTCATTTTGCACCGGGATACGTCAATATAAGTTTAACTTTACACCAGATTGACGTCAAGATAATTTATTGAATCTATATAATTTTCATGAGATTTTAAAATTATGAATCAAACTTTGTGAAACCTGACTTAAATTCAAAATATTCTATAAGTTCCATTTATATATTTTACAAGATTTTATTTGAATTATTTGATATAACCCAGTGCAAAGTGAAATTTATTTTGATGGACCCCGGTGTAAAATGAAAGTATGCGCTAAATCTTGTGCAAAATGAAACAAGATATATTTTGCATGCTGTAAAGTACAATTTACTCTATTTTTCTGTAATATTCAGCGTTCTAGAGGAGCTTTCCCATGAAACTTTTATAATGTTATATAAATCCCATGTAAAAAGGAACTAGAAGAAACACAGAGGTTTGTATGTTGTAACAAAGAATTGGTTTTCACATAATCCTTTGAAGTTCATATACATGGTATAGTTTATTTTATGTTAGGGAAAGTACTTAGTGAGTGCTAGTATTAGCATATATTTGAATTTTTATGACTAACTTTTACTGTCACTTTTTTACAAAATCATGTGTATTCATTTCATGTAGGATTCAACAAGTCATGACATTATATCCACTTTGTTTTCCTTCTTGTTTATGAATGAGTCTACTAATATACACGTAAAGCCAAAGGTGAAGCCCACTTTAGGGGGGAAGAAGGAACGGTTTTGATCCATTTGATGCCTTTTTTTTTGTGAACGGATCCATTTGATGCCTTGATGAGAAGACCTAATGCATATTGAATATATGTTTTTGGTGATCAAATTTTTTTAGAGGGATCAAACCTTTTTTGTTGACTGGGATTAAAGTTATTTTTGGTGCTCCTGTGTAAAGTAATAATCCCACTCGCATGTTTTCATTCTTGCAGTAATTCGGAAAAGCAAAGTGAATTGACATCCCTACCCCACCGTTCATTTCTACCACACTACCCTTCCTTCCGTTCTCGCTTCGTCTCCCCCTTTCTCTCTCTCCTGTCTCCTCCCCCTCTCCCTACCCCTCGTCAGCAACCTCTCCGCACGCCGCCGCCGCCGCCGCCGCCGCCGCTGCAAGTCGCCGCCGCCGTTCCTCCCGCACGCCGCGCAGCCGTCTCCAGATCCCAATCGCCCGCGTCAATCCACTCCCCGCCGGCGATTCCACCTCCCCCCACGCAGAGGAGGGGAGTGGGAGGAGGAGGAGTGGGACCGAGAGGCCGCCGCCGCCGCGGGCCTCGTCCCCAAGCAAGCAACCATGTTCGGATCGAGCAACCGTAATTTTCCCCCCTTCGGATTCTCCCCTCTCTTCTTCGCGTCGCATCCTCCATTTGTTTTCGGTCGTGCGCCGCCCTAGCTAGGGTTTCTCGCTTATCTTCACCGCTCCGCCGCCGCGTGTTATTACTGGTGTTTGTTGTTTGTGATAATACTGCTACGCAGATCTCTGCGATGGTCCTCGCCGCACGCCGTATCGTAGTGTTCGTGTTACTATCACGCGATGTTTTCCACTGTTTGGAGATTATATTTCCAGCGAATCGATTGCCTGTGATGCATCACATGTTAATTGTTTCCATTACTGCAATGCTAGAAGTGCGTATCAGCTTCTGCTGTAATAGATATGATTAATATGGTCTGATAATGATTGTTCCTCGCAGCGTTCGGGCAGTCGTCCACTAGCCCTTTTGGGCAGACCTCAAGCAACCCATTTGGGGCACAGACAGGATTTGGCCAAGCCAGCACCTCCACCTCCAATCCGTTCGCACCAAAACCATTTGGCAGCCCAACCACCACATTTGGGGCACAGACAGGAAGCTCACCTTTTGGCGCGACATCCACTGGGGCCTTTGGACAGCCATCCACTCCAGCGTTTGGCTCCACGTCAACAGGGGCCTTTGGTCAGCCATCCACTCCGGCATTTGGCGCGACGTCTGCTGGGACTTTTGGCCAGCCATCCACTCCAGCTTTTGGCACTCCGTCATCCTCTCCATTTGGTAGCTCGACGCCAGCTTTTGGTGCATCGCCAGCCCCTGCATTTGGCGCTACATCATCCACCTTTGGCAGTGGTTCGTACTTCCTGCACTCATTTCCGCTCCACATTATCATTTGTTTCAACTTAGAATCAAGTTATCGCACACTTTTATAGGATGTCCACTGGTGGCTTGCATTTTCTAGTATATTTCATTCATAGCATAGTAAAGCTGTCTGTAAAGCTGTCTTAGCTCTCAAATATATTTGATATATTATAGTTGTAGATTGATGGGCATTTCCTTTTCTGGTATGTGCAGTTAATAAATCATGTTTCTGTAAATTTACGCTCGCCATGTTTGTTTGTGCAGAAGAAAAAATGCAGTGCTAGAAAATATGGTCTTATTTGATTTTATTGTTTGGCAGTTCTTTTGAAAAAGTGTAGAAATAGAGTTAGTACCTAGTATAGACTGTCTAGTGTAACTCCATAGATTGTGCTATTTGATGATAGCAATTTGAAGCTGAATTTGCAATTTAATTGATTATTGTAAGATTATTTTTGGATGTTTCAAGTTTGTGGTAGATGACATGGCAATATTTATTTGAATGCTACGAAACAAAACAAATGAGAAAAAGGTGGTATGATCTTGAGAGTACTTCATTCACCTTAAATTTGTACCATCCACTACCTTGTGTGTAGGTATAAAATAGCGCTAAACTTGTATGTATATATGTGTGCCTGCCTCATTATAGTTAAGAACAGTAAACTTGCTTAATGAAAGTAGAAAGGCTGATATATGTGTATGTTGCAATTTATCTTATATTAAACTGAGTATTTCAATTAACCATGGTGATGGTCATACCAGAAACGTCAATCATGATGTGTGATGATTTCTATATTTGCTACGGAGATGCCCAATTGAATTTTCCTGAATAGTGTGCTAGTGGCATAACACAATGTTGTTGTTTTAATTGCTCTTCAGAGCTATCATTTTGTAGGACATGTTCATAACAACCCACACATTTGCAGGATCATTGTTTGGACAAAAGCCAAGCTTTGGTGGTTTTGGTTCCTCTCCTGGCCAGTCCAGTGCTTTTGGTGGTACATTCCAGCAATCGCAACCAGCATTTGGTACCAGCACTTTTGGTGCATCAAGCACCCCGGCCTTTGGCACCACAACTACTCCATCCTTTGGCGCTACAACTACACCTTCCTTTGGCACAACCACCCCAGCGTTTGGTTCAACATCAACATCTTTATTCGGTGCTACCAGTTCGCCAGCATTTGGTACTACAGGCTTTGGATCTTCAGGAACCCCAGCCTTCGGTGCAAGCAGCACTCCAGGATTTGGAGCTTCAAGCTCAGCTTCATTTGGCACATCGACTAGTGCTTTTAGCTTTGGCTCTTCACCATCTTTTGGTCAAACGACGTCAACATTTGGTAGCACTCCTTTTGGAACGTCTACATCTCCTTTTGGCACACAGACTTCTCCATTTGGTAAGTTTTCAATTGGTTTCTCACTTTCTCACACAGTTATGTTTACACAAATTGGGTCGCTTAGTTGTGGTGTGGCGCCATGTTATTGTCTTCCCCTGACATGCTAAACTGCTTTCTGTTGGTTTTTTTTTTTTTCGTTATGACTCCATGTCTTGCATCTGTAAACCTTTTATTTCCCTTCTTTTCCGCTGATAGCTTAGCCTCAGTTCTTTTATTGTGGCTATTGCATGTTTCATTCATTCAATCTTCAATGTTTTTTCTTTCTTTTGGAGCTTCAGGCTCACAGACAGCAGCACCAACATTTGGGCAAACATCATTTGGGAACCAAGCTGGAGGAACCAGAATTCAACCTTATAGTCAAACTCCAGATGCAGACAGTGCTACAAGCGGTGCTCAGCCAACTGCAAAGTTGGATTCTATATCAGCCATGGAGGCATACAAAAGCAAGAGTCATGAAGAGTTGAGGTGGGAGGATTACCAACGTGGAGACAAAGGTGAGCGTTTTTAAGGGAGAGTTATTCGCTTCATTTGCTAACAATCTCTTGAACCATCATACTTAATTGCATTTGCATTTTTAAGATAAACAAAGTAACTATTATGCACTATCTCCACTCCACATTAGAGGGCGTCTAAAAAAATTTGCCTAGACCAAAAAATTTGCATGCAAAATAGTTTACTTGTCCGCCACTATTAAACAGATGATGCATGCAAATGGAGTACATAATTCTGTAGATTGAATCATTTCGTTTCCCTCATGCATTAAACCGATATGTCTATTCAAATGCCATGCATATGTGCAGGCTGCATGTGCCACTACTCTCGTGTATGCATGCATGCTTGTTGGCAGGGTACTCTAGCGCCCCCTACTTTGTGGGATAATGGAGGAAAACTTATACCTTATATAGTTCCTGGGACGGAAGGAGTAGTTTCTGCTTCGTTGTAGTTCGAGTGCCTCTTACTGAGTAGAATGATAAATTCTACTAATAAAACTAGTAGCACTTCTATGCTCCTGTTGTTCATTCTGCATTATTATATTTTTGGTTCCATATGCTTTTTTTTTGTTATCACTTTTGAGTAACTTGTGATTTTGAACTTTCAGGTGGACCTAATCCTTCAGGAACTCCAGCAGTGACTCCTAGCTTCCCATCCACACTGAACAATCAATTTCCCCAGAACACTTCGAATGCATTCCCATCGACATCCGTTAACAATCCATTTGCTGCCAAGCCTTCAACTGGTTTCGGTTCTACTTCAACATCACTGTTCAACTCACCATTCAATAGTACACAAGCAGCAAGCTCAAGCCCGTTTGCATCAACTACAAGTAGCCCATTATTTACACAAACAAGCAGTCCTCTGTTTGCAAATTCCACTCCTGGTTTTGCTTCTTCTTCTCCGTTCAGCACATCATTAACAAACCCCAGTTCATTCAGCACTGGCTTGTCCTTGGTTAACACTCAATCAGCTGGGCTATTTAGTTCTTCCCCAGCATTTGCGCAACAGCCGTTTACCCAGTCATCAACAGGGTTCGGATCGAGCACACCAGCTTTCTCTACTGGGAGCCTGTTCAGCACACCTACCCCTGGGATGACTGGTGGATTGTTTGGCAGCACGCCTTCATTCTTTTCAACAGTAAGCTTACTTTTCTAGCTATTTTATATTTTGGCTAGACTGATTTTCTTTATAGCACCAATACATTTATGTTATTCTCTTATTATGCACTTCTTATCTTTTCCTTTTTAATTATCACTCTTAACACATTTACTTTGCCCCTTTCTGATTGTTAAGCCGACGTTTCAACAACCTGCCCCTGCTCCAACTCCCAACATGTTCTCCTTTCAACCTCCAGCTCAAACAGGTTAGCGTTTTGTCTTCTAATTAATATCAAATTCTTCTAGTCGGTAAGAAAAATTGGGTTAACTTACTTTTGTGAATGTGCATGCATGGTTACTGCAGCTCCAACTGGTGGTTTTCCTGGCATTTCCAACACTATGAATCAGGCACCTTTTGGACAGCCGTATGATCTCTTTCATTTACTTCTGGAATGCAAATAACTGCTCTTTTCCTTTTTATTTACTTCTCTTAGATAGCCACTGGTTCGATTTAGTGTTCTTTTGTACTGAATGGCTGAATAGACGGATGATTTGTGATAGCTATTTGAGGGTGCAAATGAATGAATTGTATAAAACGTGCAAAGTTGAAAGCATGGTAATTGTAAAGTTGAAAAATGGGTTTAAATTACTACTGTAGAGAGTTTTAGTAAAATTGCAATCTTTAGTAGTTCGAGAAGCATGCAGATTCATCCATTAAGCAGAAAAGAGCAGGTTAGACAGGGTTTTGATGAGTATCACAGTTAAGTTGTCAAATGAGTTTTGGGAACGCCTAATGTGGAACCTATTTTTACGATAAAATTCCATATAAGACTAGACATCCTTTAATTTGTAACTTCCTCTTTCATATTGAATGCAGAACTCCTGGCCAGTCAAATATGGTCATGCAACCAGCTCTCGTTACAAACCCCTTCGGTACTTTGCCAGCAATGCCTCAGATGTCCATTGGGAATGGTGGATCAGCTCCTTCTGTTCAATATGGAATCTCAAGTTTGCCGGTCAGTATTATTACTATCTTACCATTTTAGTTGTTCTAGTAAAGTACATGAGCACCTGAGCAGTACTAGATGGGCTGTTAGCAAGTTCCTCTGCTGAATCCATGCTATGAGCTTATGAGGAGAAAAACAAGAGAAGTGCATGTGCTTGATTGAGACATTCTGCTGCTTTCTAGGTTGCTGAGAAGCCTCTTACGAGCAGGACATCATTATCCATGGTGGTTCCTAGGCATTTGTCGCAGAGAAGGATAAAGTTGCTTCCAAGAAAATATAATCCTATATCTGATGGCAAGGTATACTTGCAAGTTTGTGTCACAATAATGTTTCATGATTTTTTTGAGTGTTCTGCTAGCATCAAGAAAACATTTAACATGATTATCATCTTTTCTATTCCTTTAGGTCCCATTCTTTGCCGATGACGAAGAATCTCCGGCAACACCAAAAGCGGATGCTTTTTTCATCCCTAGAGAGAACCCAAGAAATCTGATAATCCGTCCAATCGATCAGTGGCCTTCACGTGCCACTGTTGACAGGAAGCCAATTCCAAAGAATTCAGCTGATGCCGATAAACAAAAGGGTAATTCTTGTTAGTGCCGTACTGAAGTTCTACCTCACAGACATGCAGTTTCATAGCGTTATCATACCCCTTATCTCTCTCTTCTATGACATGTGATGCAATGACAGCTTGTGCATCATCGTAAATTGTCTTTTAGAATTCTTTTTAGTGCCGTACTGAAGTTCTACCTCACAGACATGCGGTTTCATAGTGTTATCATACCCCTTATCTCTCTCTTTTATGACATGTGATGCAATGACAGCTTGTGCAGCACTGTAAATCGTCATTTAGAAATATTTTTTTCCTTTATTTTGCCTAGGCTAGCACGGCATACTTAATTGTTTTGCTGTGTACCGAAATGTGCAATTGTCAATCCCTAATTTAAGGATATTTTGCAGGTGCTCTGGCTGAGACGGTGTTCAACAAGAATGTCATTTCACCAACCAAGCCTACTTCAATCGAAAATGGCATCCACCGTGATGACCATGCATCAAATGAGTCCGAGACTATGACAATGGATGGGAATGGTACTTCCGTTGAGAGGCTTGTGCCTAAGCTGGTGCATGCCGATTATTACACAGAGCCTAGTCTGGGTGAGCTTGCTGCGAAAGAACGTGCTGAACCGGGCTACTGCAGTCGTGTGAGGGACTTTGCCGTGGGACGTCATAATTATGGTAGCATCAAGTTCATTGGAGAAACTGATGTGAGGGGTCTTGATCTGGAGTCGATTGTGGAATTCAATTACCGTGAAGTTATTGTGTACAAAGATGATAGCAAGAAGCCCCCAGTTGGTGAGGGCCTGAATAAACCTGCTGTGGTGACTCTTCTAAATATCAAATGCATGAACAAGAAGACAGGCGACCAGTACACAGAGGGTCCAAGGGTTGACAAGTATAAGGAGATCCTGGTGAAGAAAGCTGAAGAACAGGGTGCTGAATTCATTTCTTTCGATGCTGCCAAGGGCGAGTGGAAATTCAAGGTCAAGCATTTCAGCTCTTATGGCTTTGGTGAAGCTGAAATCAACTCTTGCTAGTGCTCTTTTATTTACTTATTTTCTTCATTCCGTACTTTTGTAAGTGGTGTAGAGGAGGATGCTCAACTGGGGATGATGAGTGATAGTGCCTCCTTGTGACTGCTCTTTTGGAGTATTATGTAGCTGTAATCTTCATGTCATGAGTTTTGTGTTTGTACATCAGTACAGACTGAACTGTACAGTTCATGATGTCTTCAAATTGTGCCTTGCTAGCTGATGTAATGTGAGATCGATCATCCATACATTCGTTTTTTTTAATGCTAGTACAACCCAAAGCGACGATTCTTTGCAAGTCCATCCGGCAATGGTGCCTAAAGCTGTCATAAAATGAAGGATATAGCTTGAAATTCTATCGAAAGACATTTTATGGCAGTCGCTTATTTTACTAGCAGCTCTTGATTTTTAAACATTTAAAAGCATGCAAGAGCTCGGTCATGTGGACATGCCCTTCACCCGGCTTATAACAATTGGGTCCGTGTGAAAGATGCGCAAAGTTGCAAACGTTGCTTGCAGCTTTATCAAATCACTAATCGCCAGTATCAAAAAAAAAATCACTAATCGCCCAAGTTTATTTCATGTAGCAGAAACATTGTGCAAGTGTTTGAGCTTTACAGTCGATGCATTGTATTCGGGTCTCCAAATTTCCTACTTTAATAATATTTCAAAATTTGCTCACATGAAAATGAACTTCAAGAGCTGCATGAGAAATTATAGCCCTGTTTGTAGTTCATCTCGAATCAGAAGAATTTTGTGGTATGCAAAATGCTACTTCCTCCGTTTCAGATTGTAAGGCGTTCTACCTTTCTAGTAGGGCGGGCGTCTTACAATCTAAAACAGAGGGTATAAATTGCTAAGGCCTAGAATTCTGTGAAGTTCGGATACTTGAGCCGCCACTCCATGTCATCCCGAGTTTTGGAAGTCTCCATCCTCTTCCCTAACGGACCATCAGTCCCTGCGGTTAAGATCAATGCTCAGACCGTGTAATGTAGCAAGAAATATCTGTGAATGAAATTACACTGGCAACACCTAGATTATTAACCTGTAAAGCCTTGAAACTTTGTGTCAAATTTCCCGCTTCGGTTTGAAGTTCAAAAAAAAAAAAATCCCGCTTCGGTTAACTCGGTCCATTGTTTCTTGTCTGCAATGCCAAACATTGAATTAGTGAACTTGCTGTGCACAAAAGAACTGATCTTAGATGATGATGAAGTGTGCAGTAGCGACCTGGACAGGGGCTGATTGTCACAGCCCACAAAAGCACGGCCACGAAATCTCTTTCTCATGATAGCAATAGCACGCGAAGCAGCATCCTGAAAATAATATTGATAGATAGTAATGCTATGTGTGAACTGTTTTTTTTCAGGAATACGCCTAAGCATATCTTTAATATTAAGAAAGAAAGGAGGCCATCCCGGCAAGTTACAGCAGCTGTACAAAAACTGAAAAAACTAAAAGGTACACAGGGGAAGGCTATATCTCCATGATATGTATATATATGCTACCATCGATAAATATTATGAAGACAATGATGACACCAAGCTATCTAATAAGACTTTGTGTAGACCGTGACATTAGTCCACTGGGACTCCATGCAATTGGACCAGTCATGATGCTGCATATACACCCCGAACTTAAAATAATACGATTTGCTAGGGATCGCATTCGTGGAGAACTTGTGCCTGCCATCGACGTACACAGCCACCGTCGATGCCGCAGCATCGTGCACCACATTCAACCGAAACCATCGGTCGTAAATATTGTTCTCAACTATCGTCCCATCGTAGAATTGCAACACACCATTGTAGACGTGCAACATCAAGATTGTCGCATGCTCTGCGCCCTCCTCATTGTGGATCTGCATCACTGACACCCCTGATGTCCCTGATGGCACATACCCATATCCTTCAAATTGCCACACTCCTGATGAATAGTCATGTCCCTAATACAGCCGAAAAATCCAGTCAAAACACACACACAAAAAAAAACTAATAGCAGGATAGTAAACATAGTTTTCAGTTAAAATACAATCAGTTTTTGATATGATATGAATCTTAACTAAACATTGTTTGCATATTACCTAAAGCCTAACTTTATTTTTTCACACACTATTTTCCAGCATTAACTTTTAAGTTGCTAATATATCATTTTAAATAGGGAATAGGTACCTATAGATTATTTTAAGTTGCTTTGTTTTTTACAACTTATCAGCTGTAATTTAAAATCTGATACGTCAGTAAAGTAAAGTTGTATTTACCCTGAGTCTGACTTCGGTGCGAGGGTTGGTGTGTGTGGCGGTGTTGAAGGGCTTGTCAGAGTCGTACACCCAGAACGTCCGTACGCCGTTCCGATACCGGAATCTCTGGCTCTCCGGCACGTTGTACGGACTCTGCACCTGGAAGTCGCCGTCGGTGAGGTCCACCTTCACGAACCCGGCGGTTGGATTGTTCCCTCCGCCGCCGCCGCCGGCTGCCGGCGATGACAGAGACGCCGCCGCGATAAAGGCAGCAAGGAGGAAGAGCCATGAGAACGTAGCCATGGAAGCCATAATTTGTGACGAGATTGTTCAGAGTTAAAATCGAATTGGTTTGGAAGACCAGCACGTTTTTTGGGTGAAGATTATGGTCGTTGGAGAACTGTTTATATAGCAGATGGAGTGATTAGTTAACACTAATCAGAATCACTAACGTGTGGATACATCGATTTAATCTACTACTACTGTTTTATTAGTATATTGTGTTCACTTGTCTGACACAAGCGTACGTGCAGTGAGGAACTGAAGAACAAGAAACGAAAATAATTGAAAGCAGCTTGCACGCCACGAACAGGGCGGTGATAGTGAAGGCGACGACAACGTACGCCAATGCACCCCGTGTTTGTTCAGCTGATCATTTTTTTTTCTTGGCTGGTTTTCCTAGAATGATGATGACGCAGAAGAGCAAAAATTGCAACTTGGCTGATTTTCCTAGAATGTGATGACGCAGAAGAGCAAAAATTGCAACCTTGATCAGAGAACAGAAAACTGATATGGACAGGGGAGAAGATCACATCACAAATATGAACTAAACCGAAGAAAAATTTGGTTGACAAAAAAAAAAGAAGAAGAAACAGGTAGGGGGAAAAAGGTGAAGGGAAAAAAAGAAAACCAACGCGCCAGGTAGGGGTCGAACCTACGGCCTTCTGCTTAGGAAACAGACGCTCTATCCACTGAGCTACAGGCGCCGTTGTTGGGTGGGAATGTAACCTACTTTGTTAGAAAGAATGGTCAAACTGGAAACGGCAACAAACATGCTAATATAGCCCCTATACGTTGCTATATTTTGTGATCGAGGTAGCACTAGATTCTGAAATTAGTTCCTTGTTCTGCTGTTCTATATGGTACATGGTATTCAGCTGCTGAAATCCAATGTGTTACTCCGATTATTGTCTCTTTCCTTATTGGCTTAAGTTTTAAGTGGACTACACTGTCGCCATTGCACTAAAACGTGAATGGAGTTGTGCAGAAGAAATGAGGTCCACCAGATCCAATCCATTCTTTCTCAATTCACCATTTTGAATTATGGGTCCTGTTTATTTTGCTGCCATTTTACCAAATTTTGCAATTACCAGATATATCCTTATCATTACCAACCCTACAAAAATCGGTGATTCCGAAAGTTTATTCCCCAAAAAACACTACCATAATTTGGTAAGACTATAAACCAAAGGCATCCAGCACATGTGCTAATTTTTGCATTACCAGTATGGTTGAAAATGGCTATAAAGTGAACAATGGCTTTTACACAAGTTATACTAAAACTTAAAGTAGCTCCTAAGGAGAATTTGGTAACTATTCTTGTTTGTAAGTATGCTGAGTAAATAATTCGAGGGACCAAAGTGAACTGCCATGCGTTTTATTGTTTTAAAATGCTTATCCAAATAATTTTGCTAGGCTAAAATAACTTTAGGCAAATGCTCAGGTGGGCCTAAATTGGACCCGGCCCAAATCCCCTCCTATTCGTTAAGCACGCGTCATTCTTTTACCATCTCCATCCGAGCTCATCAATCTAAACCCTAAACCCCCACGTGCTCTCGCCTTCCCGCCGCCGGCGGCCAACCTCGAATCCACCATGGCCGCCGCCGCCGCCACTGCCGCAGCCGCAGCCGCAGCCGCAGCCGCAGCCGACCACTCCATCGACTACAAGCTCTCCGCTCTCCTCCAGGAGGTGCGTCCGAGCGCTGCCGCCCTCCGCGCAGCGGGCGAGGCGGCGGACGCCGTCGCGGGACTCATCAGGAAGGTCCCGACGCAGCAGGCGAATCCAGAGGACGTCTCGGCGTTCGTGAGGGACCTGGGGCTTGCGGGCGAGAAGCTCGCGTTCACGTTCCGCCCGCCGGAGGTTGTGCGGGTTGCTGGGAGCCACGCGGCCGGCGCCGTCGCGAGGCCCGACGTGTCCGCGGACCTCCTCGTTCGCTTGCCTAAGGTATGGAATGGAATTGAGTATGTCGATCCGCGGTTGCTTTCGTGGAGACTCGTTGAGTATTGCAGTCAATCGAGGAATGGTTGGATTGTGTTTTTGTTTTCATGAGAATCGTTGGCTTTGTTACTTGTTCTCTGTTGCTCGATGCGTTGTAGGGATGGTTTAGACCGTTTCGTGTTAAATGATTGATGGATGATAGTACATAGGTTGCTCATTATGCTATATTACTCGACGGATTCCATCACACTTAATAATGCGAAAGTTCCATGAAACACCCCCATAATTGACTTCCAATTTACTCCCTTTGTCTTAGTTTCGTTTACTTTGTTTCCCATACGTTAATATCATTGTGCAACCTGACATACGTTTTAAGCTACACATTTTTTTATTCTATTTCTCATAGTTCCCATCATATTTAGAGGAGTACATATGTTATGAATTAATGAATAAAAATAATTTTAAACAAAGCACTAATGATTATAAAAGGAAAATAGAGCTAATTAGCATCATTGGGGGAAAATCTGCATGGTAACTTGTGGGAGCAAAGTAAATAAAATTTTGGGGACAATTTAAAAAGGCAAGTGACTTCTGGAAGGGCTCTTCTGAATTAATCGATGAGCTGTCAAGTCCTTAGCTAAGTTTCTTATTATTTGATTATGACTACAACAGGTGTCCTTTTGCTGAAATAATAGGCAGAACACATAACATGTTGATTTTGTGTGATAAGGATCTAGCTGGTACCTTATAACTTAGTACACTTTGTGCAGATGTTTGAAGCATCTATGCCACTAGCCCACTACTGAAGTTCTAAAGTTACCATGTCTGGCATGGAGTGATTTATGGTTTTATTTTCTGATGATTCTCTTCAGGAATGCTTCCATGAAAAAGATTTTTTGAATCACAGATACCATGCAAAGAGATGTCTTTACCTCTATGTCATTGAGAAAAGCTTGAGGTCTTCTCCATCAATCCAGAAGATTTCATGGTCCACCTTCCTAGATGAGGCACGGAAACCTGTCCTTCATGTATACCCAGGTTCTTCTTCTTCCCTTTTCTCACCTTGACATGCATTCGGAGAATCAACTTTGATGATTCTTCATGCACACAGTTTCTGTGCTTTGCCTTCTTTCTCATTTCCAGTATTTTATTGTTGCAGCAACAGAAATTGCAGAACTTCCTGGGTTTTATGTCAGGATAATACCAACCGCAAGCTCTTTGTTCAATGTTTCAAAGTTGAATTTATCAACAAGAAACAATGTCCGTGCATACACAAAAGGTTAGATGCCTGTTTTGTAATTGTTGAATTGCTGTGATGTTTCTTGAAAAGAATGTTCAATCTTCAAAACTAATACCATCACAATAGTTTTGGCTTTTAATGTAGTAGGTAGGAACTTTGTTTCTTTTGGTAAAAAAGTCCTGATTGGATTTTGCGTTTCAGATGGCATAAACCTGCCCACACCAAAGTACAATTGTAGCATCTTGGAAGATATTTTCTTGGAGGAAAATGCAGAATTTATAAACAGTTCTGTTGCAGATTGGAAAACCTTGCAAGAGGCATTGGTTTTGGTAAAAGTATGCAGTTCATCCTTTATTCTTTCTTGTTTACTTATCAAAAGTAAGAATTTAACTGTGTTAATTTATTGGTCGTTGTTAACTGTTAAGCAGTACTCCCTCTGTCCTAAAATATAACGCATAGTAGCATTTATATGGTCTTCAATACTTAATTTTGACCATTAATTTATCTCATAAGGCATTATTAAAAGCTATAAAATAAACATTATATTAAAACACTTCTAATGACATCACATGCATAACACTAAAAATACATATCATTTGTTTAACTGTTAGTCAAAACTTTCGAATGTTGACTTTACAAAAGAAAAGGACGCCCTATATTTCAGGACTTCTAATTATTATCTGACAGGGGAACTTTTATGCTCAATAAGATCTGTTGTACTATTTGTTTTCCTTGGAAGGAGTTCTAATACTTGGTTTGAAATGTAGGTTTGGGCACGTCAGAGAACTTCAATATATGCACATGATTGCCTCAATGGATACTTAATTTCTGCCATCCTTGTGTTCCTTACTGTGGACTCTGGAGGAAACTTGATTAATAGATCAATGACAACGAGACAAATTTTCCGTGTCGTGATGAAGTTCTTGGGTACATCTGAGCAACAGAAATTAATCAAACTAAAACATTTCCCAATGTTAATATATTGAAACATTTCTATTTTCTTGTAGCAACTTCAAAAGTGTGGATGAAGGGCTTGGTTATTCAGCCAAATAAGAAGCGCACAATCACGAAAGAGGTCTGTCAGCCAGCTACCTGCAATAAATCTTCT
This sequence comes from Leersia perrieri, assembly GCA_000325765.3. NCBI lineage: Eukaryota > Viridiplantae > Streptophyta > Magnoliopsida > Poales > Poaceae > Leersia > Leersia perrieri. The sequence goes on from CM002479.1 coordinate 2,718,326, forward strand.
TTTGCAATCACATTATATTAATGTCTGTATCAAGTGTAACAATTGGGAATATGGAATAACATTATTCTGTTTCATAAAAATTCATGATTTGTGTACATATGGTCTTTGCCTTACTGCAAACATCATATGCCAAAACTGTCCATCATGTGCTTATATATGCTTATCTTACTGTGCATTTATAACACCATGAGGGCTCTGCGCATCTGTATCAGGATCCCTTAAGTTGAGTAATGAGCATGATTTATATAGTTCCATGCACATAATGCAATACTGGATTCACGTTCTGCACATAGTGCTAATGAGCAATGCAGTGTGATAAAATAGTTCAACTTTTATTTGTATGATCTTATGCCCACCTATTTTCTTCAGGACATAGCTTGTTTCTTGAAAATATTTGATGTTGTCATCTGTGATGTATCTGGACATGTGAATTTGGCATTTCGTATGACGAAGTCAGCTTTTATAGAGGTACCATCTCTCCCTCTCTCTCTGGTTTTAACCCAGCTTCCCTTTTTCAATGTTATTCACGTCTCATCTAGCTGCATGCTTGCGCTATGAAATCTCATAGTGTATGATCCACAACCTACAGTAGAAATCACTTAGTTTTTTATTAATATTATTTTGTTCTTTAACTCCTTTTATTCAGAAGAATGCACCCTGCACCCATTTTTGAGCTTGCAAATTTATTTGAGCGCATTGTGTTAACTTCTGCCTTAGACTAATGGTTTCGTATATCCAGCTTCAAGATGAGGCAGCTTGTGCTCTTAATTGCCTTGATAAATGCAGAGATGGTGGATTTGAAGAGCTTTTTATGGCCAAAGTTGATTTATGTGCTAAATTTGATTCATGCTTGAGGTATGTTGACTAAAGTAATTATGATGCTCCACTGTTGTACATAGTTCTACTTTCTGGAGTCTTTATCTGAGGAAACAGCAGTACGTGTTAAGCCATGTATGTGCTTGCGATTTCTTAGTAACCGGAATTTATTGTCTGTTCATATATCTATTCCAGAAGCCATACATATTGATAGAAAAAACCTGTGATATGCTGAATAGTGGCCACAGGGGTTAGGTCACAGTAGGCCCCTTGTCAGTCCCCTAGATTTGATTTATGTTCTGATTTGAACATCTTCAGAGTTTTATTGAGCTATTTCCCTTTACTAGTATATAATTCATAGTATATTGCATGGTTTTCCATCAGTCTGTAAGTTAAATTTTGATAGCTATCCAATCGTCAATAAAGATCAAAGCTAATAGGTGTGATCAATTTCTCACTTATATTACTTTCTGTCAGGATAAACTTGAAGGGAAACTCAAAAATTGTTACATCCAGTCTTTGCTTGGATGATTTGTCTTGGAGAGAACTTGAAAAGAATGTCCAGTCCTTGCTGCAACAAGGTCTTACAGATAGAACAAAGATGATCCGTGTCCTGTGGAGAAGCACACCTTCTGAATGGAATATAACAGATGTATGTAGTATAACTGTTATTAGCCACCTTTTGTTTTCATTTCAAGCCAGTGACAACCACAAATTTATAGGGTTTTTCAGAATTCGGTAGCAGTCCTCTGCTTGTTGGCATAATGCTTAGCTCGTTGGAAAAGAGTTTCCGTCTTGTCGATATTGGTCCAAATCCTGAGAACCGAGACGAGGTACTTATATGTTCCTTTAATACTATGAAGCAGCAATGAATTGCAACTCTTTTAGTATCAAGACATTAATGCATTGCTCTTGTAAATTCCCAAGGCTATCAAATTTAGGAAATTTTGGGGAGAGAAAGCTGAACTTAGGAGATTTAAAGATGGAACTATTGCTGAAAGCACAGGTATGGTTGTATTGTATAAATACTCCCTCCGTTTTGATTATATGACGTCGGTTAGCTCAAATTTGAGTTAACCAGCGTCAAAGAAAAATAACGGAGGTAGTATTATTCACTATTTCCTGTGAAGAGCATACGTAATTTATAACACACACTCCTAATGGATCCTACCGTTTAAACTGCAGTGTGGGAATCTGAATCTTGGGAGAAGCACACAATTATCAAAAGAATTGCTGATCATGTGCTTATCAGGCATTTGTCGTTGCAGAAGGAAGATTTGATTCATGTTGTTGATCAGTTAGACTTTTGCCTCCTGGTTGGTGGCCAAGGTAAGCTTCTGAGCTTTACACCTGGTGTTCTACATATCCAATTATCCATGGCTGTGAACTTGATTTAAAATATGCAGATCCGGTCTCGTCTTCTGGAGCTTTGTTCGAAGCCTATGATACTTTTGCGAAGCAATTGCGCCTATTGGATGATGTTCCTCTTAAAATATCTACCGTACAACCTCTAGACCCAGGTTTGACAGATAATTTTTATACATTTTTAATATTCACTCCATCTATCGTTATTTCCCTGATATTTTATTTGCCTCTGTTTCACGTTTATTATATTACAGCCTTTAGACACACATCTGTGTTTCCTCCTGAGCCTCATCCATTGGCTTATGAAAAAAGATCCTCTCAGAGGCTGCCAAATTTTACAGCAACTTGCATCCAATCGTTAGAAGTAATGATTCAGGTATAACCTCAATTGAGCTTGCAAGATGTTCTGAAAGGATAATATTGCTCTTTCTTTTCTTTGTGCCATTGTGATTATCGACTATTATTTAATAGCATAATCTTCTGTATCATTTAGTTAGCCAAGCCTCATTGTGTTCTTATTTTGTAGTTCATTTCTCTTTTTTTAATCATTTCAAAAACAGCTAGAGGGATCTGGTAACTGGCCGTTGGATCCTGTTGCCATGGAGAAGACAAAGTTTGCATTTCTTTTAAAAATGGGTGAAAGGTATTTGAGAGGCTTTAATAAAATTTTGATTGCTTACATTGTCTCTCTCTGTTGACTCAATCTGTTGTTATTTTAGTCTGGAGGATCGAGGGATGTTTGTTACAGCCAGTGAAGATGAGGTCAATGTTCTTACATCTGGATATTCGTTCTTGCTCAAAATATTTCATGAAAGAGGTTTGGTGTTACAAAAACGAGGTTAGCTCTCATTGTGTATGCAAGTAATATATGTCTTTTAACTTGCTTTGTGGAAGTTTTATATTTGTATTCCGTTGCCTTGCAGCTGGAGATGATAAAACACAAACTGTTCCATCAGAAGACAAGGAGCTCTTTCTACGTAGCCAGCACTCAAGTATGATCAATGGTCTGCATGGTCGTTACCAGGTTTATGGGCCAGTAGTCAGGTAATTTTCAAGTTTTCTATGTTTTTTAGCTAGACAGCTCATACCTTGAAATAAATGTCACTCACCGCGCACATGCATATGTTTCAAAGGCTCGCAAAAAGATGGATTTCGGCACATCTATTTTCTTCATTTATCTCGGAGGAGGCAGTTGAATTGTTGGTTGCATACTTATTCTTGAAGCCATACCCGTTCCATGTCCCTTCTTCACGGGTTGCTGGGTTTCTTAGGTACTATCCATCTCCTATCTACCATTTGTATTAACATAACATTTTTTCAGCTTCATTTTTTTTTGTTATATAAGAACTGATAGTAAGGCAGTAATCCTACCAGCTAGCTTAACCATGTTTCTAAATGTTTCGCACTCCTGAATTAATATGTAAGAAGGCAATAGTTGTAAGATCCCATATTCATTCAAGGAAGCATAATAATTTTATTCCAACCATCTCTTCAGTATATAATTAGTCCATGTTTGGAGAGAAGAACATGTTCTATTTAATCCATATAGATGTGGTAAGAATCAGCTATTGAGATGTGTCCTGCTAATAATTTCTCCAGTATAACCAGGACCTTTCATCAATAGTTTCTTGTACTTAAATATCAAGCTTGCAAGATCTTGAAGTTCTGTTAAATTTCAGTACTATTCTCTACCTCTCTCCTATTCCCCTAGTTGCTTGTAAGTTCATGCTGTTTGTACTAGTCCTCTGATCAATTATTACAAAATTGACAGATTTTTGCGACTACTGTCAAGTTTTGACTGGACATTTTCGCCCATGATCATTGACATAAACAGTGACTTCAACCTGAAGGATGAGAAGGAAATAAATGTTAGTTCTATTTTTAGTTTTGATCTATTATTAACTCATAGGTTGATACCCTGTTGAGTATCTGATGGATGCAAATACAGGATAACTTTATGCTGAGCAGAAAATCTTATGAACAAAATCCTCATGATATCGAGCCTGCAATGTTTCTTGCTACATCATATGACAAGGCATCTGAAGCTTGGACAAAACATTCACCAAGCAAGCCGGTGGGTAATTTACTTTTTTCACTGATTTGAAAGATAATTGCTGTTGTGGAACTGAAGTGTAAATCAAAGATATATCCTAAGGAAACAGAATTGTGTTTAAAAAGTGTAATATATTTTTCATATTTTACAATAAAAGAATATTTCGTCCCTGTCGGTATTTAAAATTTCCACTGGTTTCTGTTGCAGTCTGTTTTGTTTTTTCACTTTCTGTTTATTTTATAAACCATAGGTTCTTAAACGAATGGCTTCTTACGCCAAAAGCAGTGCAGAGCTTTTAACAAATCTTATACTCCATGGTCAATCAGGCCAATATACATGGGAGGTAATCTTTCTGTCATTGCTTGATTGTTTTTTCCCCTCTTATTTAGTTCTGACTAGGTATGGCTTTTTTTTACTATATAGTGTGTCTTCCGAACACCTTTAAGCAATTATGATGCTGTTGTTCTCCTCCACCAAGAGAAGCTTTGTCGTCCTCACCATGTACTTTTCCCTGCTGAGACCCCTAATGGTTGGTTCACTCATTGACTCATTCTGGTTCATCAAATGAGATAGAGTATAATGAATGGAAATTCTTTTGTGTGGACTTGAGTGCATCAAGCTGAAAATGTTTCTGCCCTATTTTCGCAGTTTACTTGTTACAGAACATTTTTTTTGTCAGCTGTACTGTTAGCACAAACACAAGCTTGATATCACTTCTGCAATTAGTAGGAATCAGCAGTGACATTTCCTGTTTAATAGAACCCTATTATTATTATTATTTATATACATTATATAATAATGTCCTCCGTTCCCCTTTTCTGGATGCAAATAACTTTTAATGGTCTTGTAGGTAAGTTGGTAATTCGTGGCAAACCAAGTAAAGATTTCCATCCTTATATGGCACTCAATAAAGGAATTGTGAAAAGCTTGCATGATGCAAGAGATAAACTTTTGGTAAATTTTGACCCAACCACATGCTTCCTGCGAGATTTGAAGGTAAGATTGAAATTTCGGCTCCATGAAAGCATATGTAATATCTATTCAGAAGAAAAATAATATATGTATTTTTACAGTGTGCATTTCCTAAGAGCTTGAAGCTGTGGTATGATTCGATCGGAGGAGATGCAGTTGGTCTTACATGGGAGCACTCAAAGGTATTCTATTCTTCAACAGTTTATGCTGTAAAAGATTCTATTTTATTTTATCCTTAGCGAAAAGATCACTGTGGTTCCAACTGTGAAAACTTGCATTGTATGGTGCAAATTGATTGCAATGAACATTTTATTTATAAAAAAATTCAGAAGTACTAAACTGACTCGATATTTACTTACCACAGAAGCGTGGCAGAGACGAGTCTGATGAAACAATGCTGGAGCCAGCATCTATCCTAAAGGAGGTTGGAAATGTTGGCAAAGGTTTGGTAAGGGGCGTATATCTCCTGAAAGCACCAAAGCTTCAGTAAACTTTTGAAGACTCGCCAAAATTGTGTGGAAAGAGAAATGATTGTCCTGCACTCCTGCTTGTGCAATAATACAGCTTCTAGCCGATTTTCTTGCACTGGCAAAGGCAAGACAGTGGATTCCATGGCAATGATTGGACATGCTGCCAGCGGTGTGGATCAACATGTAGCACTGTACTCATAGTAGTCAGCAAGGAATGTTGTGTTTAGATTCGAGTTGATCAGGGCATAAAAGTTTGTATCCAAATTTTGATTTAGGTACAGAGAAGTATAGCAATCGTAATTCTGATCCTTCCATCTGATTGACGCTGCTGTTCCAATTTGAATTTTGTCAAGGTAGCATGATACTGGGCCAACGGGAATATGAGCTCCACAGTTTTAGTGTGCCAAACACCAACTGCAACGCAGAAATATATGTTCAATATAACACGGACAACCAAAGTACGTGGTACAAACTTAATGCTTGTTCGGCTTTCGGCCCAAGTTGGGCTTACAAAAAAATTCAATAATGTTTGTGTTGTTTCGATAGAAGCGGTGGTCAACATTGGAGATCTCTTCTGGTCTGATGAGCTGATCAAGAAGACGTCGATGCCGCTGACGGCGCCGACATTGTCAGTCCTTAGCATTGTCGAAGATGATGTTGTGTTCCTCTACTTGGACGAGATTAAGGTGGCAGATAGTGTGGTCCAAACATGGAACAGTAGGGAGCTTTTCTCAATCTTCGAGTTCCATGCAGATGGGATTGGGATTCCTCTTCGTCTTCCTGCTCGCATCATCGCGAGCTACTTCAGTTCCTACTTAAATAGACAAGGTGCACAGCTTGCAAGCAACAAATAGGCGAATTTGGTTTAAGGGATTTCATTTGTATTTTGGTGTACGGAAATACAGAAACAACAGGCTGCTGAGAGCTTAGCATTGGCCCTTCGTTTTGTTATAAAGGCTTCATCTATATTTGCATGCCGCACTGCATTTAAAAATGAGCCCGACTACAGAATTAACGTTCGTTTGAACAGATCTATTCAAACAACATCTTCTTCCTTTACCATGCTACTTTTTCGCAATACGTAATTGCCGACACCGTGCCGTGGAGCCACCACTATGTTGACAGATCTATTCAAACAACATCTTCTTCCTTTACCATGCTACTTTTTCGCAATACGTCATTACCGACACCGTGCCGTGGAGCCACCACTATGTTGCCTCCGTGCAGCCAACCAAGGTGACAGCCCCAGTCGGCCAGCTAATAGCCGCTTGTGGGAGGTCTTGCCAGAGGGAATGACAAGGGACAGTGCTAAGGTGCCTAGCCATATGGATATCAAATCTAGTATCCCCTCCGCACGGTGCCCACCATTGTCGTCGTCTTTTTCTTCAGTGGCATCGCATGAGAAGGTACCAGATCTGATACCTACCTCACCGTTCTCGTGCGCCTTGTCTTGCTAGGTTCTAGACCGATCGATGTTTTTCTTTTTTGCCCAAGTTCGTTTCATATGGATGTTCTTTTATTGAAATTTCAAATGCTTTTGTTGCATTACCAATTAGAAGAGGACTAATAAATGTCTACTAACAAAATGCCCAAAAGGTTTTTGTTAGGATAACAAAAATTCTATCATTCTCAATGTCCCATAAAATATGAGTGTAAACATACTACATGATAAAAATAAATTACATGCTCCCAAGCAAATTATAAGTAAAACAAGTGGGAGCGGATCCTCTGTGGTGGACTGCATCGGTGGACTGCATGATGCAGTTCTCACTGACATGTGGGCCTCTGGGTCATACAGGCCCAAATATTAGTGAGAACTGCACCATGCAGCTGACTGCAGATGGTTCTAGTGCAAAACAAATTAATAGGGTAGATTTTGAGACCGAGGCGGTTGCTTGCTGCTCCACCTGAGTTCAAATAGGACCGGAAGGACTCGACGAACAGTGCTTGTGCATGCTCGAGTTTAGGGCCACGGTCGAGAAATTCCATGACTTATCAATCGGATCGACAAACAACACATGCTGGAGGAGGAAGAGCCGAAGAGGGCCTGAATCCAACCTTCTTTGGTGTATTTAAGGGAAGGATGACCAACAAGTTTGAGAGATCTCCTGCTATTGCTTGCTGCTCCACCTGAGTTCAGACATAACCTTCTTTTTCTAATTTTCTAGTTCTACGTGATTTTCAATAATGATATTGCTAGATCCAGCCTCTAAACACTTCTACACTTCTAGTAGCTAGCTCATGGGCCTTAGACTAATATATACTCCCTCTGTCCCAAATTATAGGGTGTAATTTGACTTGTCGGGATAAGAGTTTGACCAATAATTTCTTTTTTAGAAAATTATTTTATGATATAAAATTAATGTTGTTAGATTCATATTCAAAAATTACTTTCTTATAATTATGTTTTTAATGATAATAATAATATATTAATAAAGAAATTAAGGCTCAAACTCTTATCCTAACAACACGAAATTGGCCTTATAATTTGGGACGGAGTGAGTACTATTTATGTTTTATTTATGTTTTGTATGTGAGATAGTAGTTATACTTACTTAAACTAATTTTTTTTAGGAAATTTTCTAAACCAAATATACTGGATGCTCTAAGATAATATTCAATGATAAATATAAGCATATAAATATCAATAAACTTTATAAATTAGAGAGTGACATTTGTTATAGATCTGATAATTATAGTGCACTACATATACGTCTATAAACACAGACAATTCTGCATCTGGCAACAACGTAATTCCACCTTCTGATCGTTTAGTTGATCCAGCTCCGCCCATGTCAATTGTTGGGATGCATGTCATAACTTGATCTTCCTTCTGCTCGTTGCTTTCTTCTCTATTATTCTGATGGAGAATTTCAGTATTTGATCCCGGGAGATTAGTACTAATTTCCAGTAGACACCTTTGCTCGCTTGTTTCGCAAGTTCCTGGAAAATAATCTGAATCATCAGACAACTATAAAGCAAGTCAATCTAAGGAAATTTAGAAGACTACAGGTCAACAAAAAAAAAATAAATAAATCTTAGAAACACTAACCTACAGAGCTCTCACCCTAAAAAAAAAGACAGATTTGTATGTGCGTTTATAGGGGTGAGTGTGCATGCGTTGTGAGTGTCTACGTTGTACTGTGTAATTCTCGAAAAAAAACTGATCATTTGAAAGTCCCATTTGCTGGCTGTTTTCAGTAAAACGGAATATACTATACTTCACAAATTCAGTATCAAAAGAGTCTTCAGCATCTTTAACGCAGCTAAGGTTGTGTTCCTCGAGTTCATCACATTCTGGCTTTGGGTTAAGCTTTTCATCTAGCCGTTCTGACGTATCTGCAGCTTCCAGCAACATTGTTTCATTTTCTGGTAATTCAATTGGAACAGCCTCGGAAAAGCCACTTGAAGGAATGCCTGGGAGGGCTTGATCTTCAATGTGTTCACTGCACAGCACCTCATGGTCCTGATTGAACACGTCTGGTGGTTCCAACTTTGAAGGTATCGAATTTAGATGTACTTCGTCACAAATAGGGCTGCTTTGAGAATCACAGATCTGAGTTTTATTAACAGGAGAAGCATTTGTAGCTGCAACAGGAGATGTGCAGAGTATTAGTTATAAGGGCAGATAGAGCCGCATTACTGCAATCCATAACAAACAGCACCTATCTCTGAATTAAATGGCAGATGTCAACAGAATTGTCTTGTAGATGTTCTGCAAAAATGAACAATCAAGCTGGGAGCCTGGAGCTTACCAAGTCCAATGTCGTGTAGTTCTCTAACAGGGGTTTCAATATCTGAAGACAAGACCTCCATTTTCTCTCCCTGCTCACGGACTACCCCCTAATAAATAATCTCCCTGTAATAAAAAAAACCCGATGTTTAAAGAATGGTGACATATTGTTTATTGTGCATTTACCGTTTATTAGTAGAAAATGCAAATTACCTTTCTGAATGATTCACGCCATCTGACGAGTTTAACCGGAGAAATGCAACCCCACCTATTTTGCTGCCGGCCTCCCAGAATTCTAAAAAAAAAATAGAACACCATTCAGTTCTTGTGTTGCACAGATAATTAAGCATAGGACAAAAAGAATATGAATAACCATCAAATAAAAGATGACAAATCTATACCTTCTTGCTCATTAACTTGCTGGCATGAATAAATACAAACGCCAATTTCATTGGCATTCCCCAAATTTTCATGGGAACCTTCACAAAATCCAGGTTTTGGATCAACTCGAAATTTATCATGTGACATTTTGTTCATCGGTTTTCTTTTCAGCACATGGAAAGGCAAGAACGTCATGTGGTATCGACACATCCATGTTTTCCTCTGAGAACAGGGACTGTAGACCAAAAGGTGAGTCCTTGGGATTTGGTGTTCCAGCATCATTATTCGGTGAGTTTATAACTTCCTCCAACAAAACTCCTCGGAATTTACAATCAGGAGTTGCAAAATTGATGGCAGGCTTCTCAACTATACCTAGAACATTATCCAAAAAGTAATGATATTAAAAAGAGGGCAAGAAAAGAAGATATCAAAAGGTACTGATCTCATAAAAAGGCAAGAAAAGTAGATCGAATTAGTATAATGTATAAATAGTACTACATTACTGACCTCCGGTTCTTAAAACACTGTTCTCTAAGCACACGACAGATATTTCAAGAGATTTTTCAGCTGGAATGTCGTCCAAATGCTCATGTTGCTGGTAATGATCTGTAGGATAATCTCTTGGTAAACTAGGATTAGATGGAGTTCCATTATCAACACCTTTCACAATAAACCCAGACTTCAAAATGTCAGAACTATTATCAGCGCAGCTAATGCCAGAGTCCTTTTGCAAATTTGTTCTTTCATTAGCAGGGAGCGACGTCAGTCCACTTCGTAAACCATTAGCAGCAACAGGTTCAAAAATATCGCCTGTGCAGACTCCAGAAGGAATTTGGCCTTGTGTACATTGCATTTCTCAAATGAACCATCATGCAGTCCCACATTGGAAGACACTGGTAGACTGGCTTCTTAGGGTTATGGGTATCATTTTGTTATTGGTCACATCTTCACGAGCAATAGCTCTTGTTGTTGGACCAGCTATTGGGGGATTTCTTTCACAAGTGAGGTTAAGTTGCATCATGCTCAAACTTCATTAGAGCTGACTTCTTACATGAGCAATTTAGCTTCATCCTTAGACTTAGTCTTTTTAGTATGGTTACCGGATTGTTAACATGGATTAATTGCTCCATGTGTCAAAAAATACATTTCCTAAAAAAATGCCTCCTACAACATTGCTTAGAACACTTGTTTTAAGTTATCTGTTAAATTTATTATCAAAATATGTAATTTATCCCTATAATCCACTAAATTATCCACTCAACAATCCATTCAACCTTCTGTTTCAAACGCAACCTCAGAACTGACTTCTTACATACAGAAGAGAAAAGAGGCATATAAATCTGACCTTACATTTCCTATGAACTATGTAGTTTCATCCTTCAAGTTCATGAAAGTGGAGCTAATGGGAACAAATTTAATTTACTACCACATGGCTCTAACTGAAAGTAAAGTAGTAAAATTACATAGATTACTCTGAATGACAATGTTGGCTAATGTTGTGCATTTTCTATCTTGTACCAGCCTGCAAAAAAGTATCCAACTGTTTTCTCTGAAGAATCTATATTTGGAAGGTAAATCCCTATTATTATGTTTTTTTTCAGAAAGAAATATTTGTATAGTTGAAGAGCAGAAAACAAACTTATCCACTATATTTTTAATTTTCGGTTTCCCTACTTTCTTCCTTGCCTTGTCATATCAGTACTAGCAACAGGAGCATGTATTTTTTTTGCATTTGGCTTCCGGTATGGCACATCCTATCCTTTATAGTGCTTTTCTTTGAAATATTTACTTTTTTGAGAATTTTGAAAAGATTACTTGCTCGAAGCTTAAAAATATATGCAACATATATTAATAAAGCATCTAGTGTAATGTGTGGAGAAATGTTTCTTAACACATTGGGGCCCTATTATTTTTGAGCCCATGAAAACCTGTATAGCCAAGAGAAGTTGATTGAATGCCCATATTATTTTTACTCTTGGAGGAATGAAGAATAGAATCAGCTTGAGCCATTCATTTGAGGGAAGTGTCATTTATCCATAATGTATCCTAATTTTTGGCATGAATCTTCTTCTGATCGATTCATCACATTTGGTCAAAACTACAACTTCTAACAACAAAAGGAACTTACAGAATTCCTATGGCTGCTGGAGCTTCGGCTTTGAAGATTGACATCAGAGTGACCGAGATTCCATTTGCAACCCCTCTTGCATCTTTTCATGTTTCACCAGAGAGGAAAAAAAATATCATAACAAAATGATAAAAGAGGTATGCATTGATTAAAAAAATAGATGTCTTAAATGGCACTGTAATACATACGACTACATTGTTCTGCAGGATGTTGCATGCAGTAGTAATTGTAGCCTGTACCATTCAAAAAGAGGCATAACAAATTTTTAGACAACAAATAACTGCAAGATGATTAAGCTCATTTTATGTAAACATATTGTCAACTTTTTAATTTGGATTCTTTTTCACTGTAGTAGACATACATAGAATAATAACATCAGTGAGTTTAATTAGCAAGGATTAAGAAACATGGATTTTTGAAAACAAACTTTCCTTATAATAGCTACTTAATGATGCATAATGTATTATACACACACGTGAATGATAAGGAAATTACTTACGAAGAATATATTTTTCAGAAGTGAATATTGATAAGTACTTTGAGCTCTACACCATACAATTTCGCCATAAATGGGTATGATGAAACGACAGCTATAGACAAGATCTGCAAAATACAAAACTTTGGTGCTGCAAAATAGACCCAATTTTAATAAGTATCGGAAGACAAAAGGTGCATCCCCTTACTGTTGCATAGCAGATTTGCTTGATCGACCCAACATATTTATGAAGTAGCGGATAAATCACAAACTGATACACGAAAACACCAATACCTACATATTCAGACAAATTTGCCATTAGCTAAAGGCATTTAGAGGCGATATGCTAATTACACATAAGAGTTAAACATGTATACCAATATATTTTTGTTGAAGTTGAATTTTCACAAATTTTTTTGGAGTTATGTTTAATTTCTTGTCTCAATTGATCATGAATTAAACATACACGTCCCCTCCCCCTCCCCCTCCCCCCTCCCACACACAGACACAACATATCACATACCAGAGACAGATAGCACGATACCAACATCCTTGGATGTTAAACTTAGGCCTCGGTATTTTCTGCTTCTCACAACCCAGAATGAAAATCTGAAGATATAAAAAACATACATACTTGTAGGTTTCTCATGTTTGCTAGTACAATTTCTCTATAGGATAAATATAATAGCATTTCGGCATCTTAACAAATTGAAATATAATTACCATAATTATCTATGGTTCAGAAAATAGAGATTACCTCAACATGAGCTGTCATAGATAGAAAAGACACGATAGAGAATTATTGCTGACAACAGTTGCCAGTTCTTCAGTAAATTTTTTTCATGGCGCATTCTCCCCGATCCTGATTCCTGAGCTGTCTCTTCTGAGACGGAAGCTACGTCTTGTGCCTCCAATGTATTAATTGCTTCTACTCTGTCATCATGGTGCATGTGTAGGGTTTCCTAATAATAGGGCCCTAATGTGTTAAGAAACATTTCTCCACACATTACACTAGATGCTTTATTAATATATGTTGCATATATTTTTAAGCTTCGAGCAAGTAATCTTTTCAAAATTCTCAAAAAAGTAAATATTTCAAAGAAAAGCACTATAAAGGATAGGATGTGCCATACCGGAAGCCAAATGCAAAAAAAATACATGCTCCTGTTGCTAGTACTGATATGACAAGGCAAGGAAGAAAGTAGGGAAACCGAAAATTAAAAATATAGTGGATAAGTTTGTTTTCTGCTCTTCAACTATACAAATATTTCTTTCTGAAAAAAAACATAATAATAGGGATTTACCTTCCAAATATAGATTCTTCAGAGAAAACAGTTGGATACTTTTTTGCAGGCTGGTACAAGATAGAAAATGCACAACATTAGCCAACATTGTCATTCAGAGTAATCTATGTAATTTTACTACTTTACTTTCAGTTAGAGCCATGTGGTAGTAAATTAAATTTGTTCCCATTAGCTCCACTTTCATGAACTTGAAGGATGAAACTACATAGTTCATAGGAAATGTAAGGTCAGATTTATATGCCTCTTTTCTCTTCTGTATGTAAGAAGTCAGTTCTGAGGTTGCGTTTGAAACAGAAGGTTGAATGGATTGTTGAGTGGATAATTTAGTGGATTATAGGGATAAATTACATATTTTGATAATAAATTTAACAGATAACTTAAAACAAGTGTTCTAAGCAATGTTGTAGGAGGCATTTTTTTAGGAAATGTATTTTTTGACACATGGAGCAATTAATCCATGTTAACAATCCGGTAACCATACTAAAAAGACTAAGTCTAAGGATGAAGCTAAATTGCTCATGTAAGAAGTCAGCTCTAATGAAGTTTGAGCATGATGCAACTTAACCTCACTTGTGAAAGAAATCCCCCAATAGCTGGTCCAACAACAAGAGCTATTGCTCGTGAAGATGTGACCAATAACAAAATGTTACCCATAACCCTAAGAAGCCAGTAGTAATTAAATATATGAGGGCTACAATTTAATATTCTTCCTAGATGGTTAACTAGAGGATTGAAATAAATACAATTTATACGAGTAGAAGAACTTTTCTTACAAGAGACATTCCGAGAGCTCGGTGCTCCTTCATGCAGACTTCTGAAGTGTAAGCCTGAGCTATGCATGATCCCTAACATATGAGTATACATGCAACAATTCGTTGCAATAGCTATCAACACTAAAGATTACCTTGATTGGTCCTAGTATACCATAGAGTAATCCAAGTAACCCTCTGCTTACAATCGCCATCCAGTAAGTAGTGCTAAGGCCAAAGAGTGTGTTGAAGATAATGCTGAAAAGGGTAAAACAAGATTTACTTCAGTCAAGTTGAATGATGTAAGTATGATTTTCAAAGTGAGAGTGTCCCATACACTGAGATGATGCTGATCACAATGCAAGGCTTCCTCCCATATTTATCAGCAAATATGCCCCATGGCACAGAACTGCTAGTTCTTGCAAGGAAATAACTAGCCCCTTAGAGAGAGAGAGAGAGTATTGTACAATCAGTAACTAGTGATTGATAAGAATCATAGTAAGTTTACCAATAAACGAAAAAAAAGCTTCTAAGTGTTTTTATGATTATGTAGAAGAAAGCTTGAGATGTGGATCAACATACAAGATGCCTAGTTCAAGTTTCATTTCCCATATCAGACATCTATTGATTTGGCAAACTTTGAGAAAGGAGATATTAATGCTCACCGACAAAACCAGCATAGAACCCAATGTCTTGCTCTTGCTTTGCGATTTTCAAATCCCTTATTTGTGGCATCATAACAAAATTGAACACTTATCAATCACTTTTACATGGAGTGCATTTATTTGATATGTATATGTTTGGTTATGATGATTAAACTTTAGAACATTGGTTCTTACCATGAAGTAAAGATACGGAAACAACGACTGTATCGGTAGTGCTGGAAAAGCAACAAACCATTAGGAAATACATTTCATTGCAAAACAATATATATTTGTTGGGTAAACATATATAGGAATAGTCAATGGAAAAAGACCATGGAAAATAGTCATGTGCAGGTGCATCTCTGTTCTACAGCAGTACTCAGCTCCTATGTACTACTATATTGAAATTAGATATATATTAAGAATAATTTTAAAGAAGGGAGCAATATTTTAGCCGGGCAAAGTGAAAGGAGAAAGAGGTAGTAGATTGTATTAGTAGTTATACTCATAGAAATATTTTAGATTTTAATTCAAAGTGGAGAGAGAAGAAGAGGAAAAAACGCATGCTTTCTTTGATGGGGTTTAAAGTAGTTTATTTGCAGGTCATAAAATGGATTTAAAAGTGTATGGAAAGTTAGCACGATGATAATAAACATCAGCTGTTTTTAGATCTCTACTACTATTAAAAATACTTGACGTGTACGATAAGCGTATATTTGCGATGTAGCCGGCCAGGGACATCATTCCTCATCAGGCAGGGCTGACGCGTTCGGCAAGGACTCTATCTCCGTCCTGTGCGGCTGCATGTGCCCCATGTTCTTATTACTATTTGCTCATTCTGCATTCTACACGTTAACAACGTTGTTGATTTCGTGATGCACAGATTTTCTCGACACTGCCGCTAGGTTGGTGTCTATGTTCGTTTCTTAATTCTTTTTGGTAACATATTGGAGCAGAACTGCTACCTGTTTTTTCTTTTCCTATGTTCCCAGTGAATCAGTGAATACGTTGTTCAGTTGATGTATGTGTTCAATTAACTCCTGAAAAGTTTTTAAGGGGCCGGTGCTATTGATGTACCTGCGGAGTAAGTACATATAAGAATTTCTATATACGGAGTAAGTACATAAGAATCTCACAGAAGATAAGGCTGTCATGGTTGTAGCCCCATGGTGTGCGACCCTGTGTTACTGTCTTACTGAATCTCAGAGAAGTATATGACCATATATACTGAACAACAAGGATATCGCATTTTCCAATCCATCACATGAAGAAAAATAGAAAAAATAGACAAGCAATATTGTGGTTGTTACTATCACAAATTCACAACTGATGGCTGGCGGTTTCGATCGATATGATCTTTTATATGTTCAAAACCATAATAATAGTCTTACCGGAGGGTGTCATGTAACAAATGTTTGTTATCAGGATAAATATCCTAGATAACACATATCACGCATAATCATCATTTACTTCAAATGTGAATTGACACAAGTTTTATGTGTATTATCGTAGTTTGCTCTCGCAAGCGGTGACGGTTTTGTTTGGTGCCGATGGATCGACTCCGGGCAAAAATAAACTGTCTTTTTCAGTTTTTACACTGTTATCTAAATAACCATCTAAACCTGTAGCCTTAAAAAGGCTATATTCTATAATGAATGGGACGTGGTTTAAAAGAGAGAGATATTAAGGAGAGATATATAAGTAAGAACTTACTGGAGCATAAACAGACAACCCAAATGTAAAAAAAAAATTACATAGGGTATGCCTGGACATCGGCCCGGCCGCCTGCCTCCGATCAGCCGTCGCAGCCTGCCAACCGTCAGGCAGCGAGCCTAGTAGATGAAACTATAGTTTGGTGTGACTCCATTCAGTTCAGGAGCACGTATATATAGGAAGCGATACGGCTTAACGGGAGCTCCTCCTTGTGACGGACGGGGCTTCACATCGTCCCCACCTGGCTGCCTCCTCAAAACCCAAAACACCTTACATGTGTGAAACAGAGAAATTTTTATTTATGTAATT
Source organism: Leersia perrieri (assembly GCA_000325765.3). NCBI lineage: Eukaryota > Viridiplantae > Streptophyta > Magnoliopsida > Poales > Poaceae > Leersia > Leersia perrieri. The sequence goes on from CM002479.1 coordinate 2,735,438, forward strand.
TTATTTGGAACTATTTTTGTGTTTTTACTGTGTTCTTTGTTACAACTTTGATGATTAACATAATGGTCGATTATCATGGATTTACAGAGTTCTTTTTACTGATTTGGTCCAAATTTTCTTTCTGCTTCTTCTGTTTTCTACTTTCAGTTTTGAGTCTAAAATTTGGATGCATAATGTGCACCAAGTTAATATTGAGATGAATTTGTAGTTAAATGCTCAAATGGTGCTATTCTCTCCAAACAGATTTACCTGCATGTTTTATACACTAGGCCAGAAATGGCCATCGCAGGCGATGGAATCGGCTCTTTGAGGGCGGGCGGCCATCGTGCCCGCTCGAAATCGCCTGGCTTGACCGGCTGGATTCCAGGCGGCGCGCCAGCCCGCCCGCGATAAGAAAATAAAAATTGCAAAACCCGTTGTCGCCGCCACGGGGCCGCCCTCTGTCGCTGTCGCGCCACACCCGGCATCCCAGGCTGCTCCCTCCGCACGGCCACTTGTCGTCGCCGCCCCTCCCCCTCCCCTGAGAGGGCCGTCGCCCGCCACGCCCCGGGTCGCCGTCGCCGTCGCGCCCGCCACAGCACTAGGGTCACCGTCACCGTCGCCATCTCGCTGCTCGCCGCCCGCCGCGGGGTCGGCGGCGCCAGATCATCCCGCCCCGGGGTCGACGGCGCCAGATCCGCCCGGCGCCCTCGCTCGCCCTTCTTCGTCGTCGCCGCCGCTGCCGCTCGCCCGTAGCTCGTCACCGCGGCCTCCCGTCGTCTTCGACGGTCGCCAGTCATCGTTGCTAGAGGGGAGAGTGGGGAGGGCTCGGGAGGGGATAATGGGGATGGGCCGGAGGAGAGACTAGTGGGGAGGTGGGTTCGGGAGAAGATAAGGCCGCAATGCTAGTCTTTGTAGGCGGGGTGTCCGTTCCCCGCCTGCAAATTATTTTAATTGCGGGCTATTGCAGGCAGACCACTAAATGACCCACCGACAATTACATTTTGAAGAGCCCGGGATGACCAATTCTGACATAGTGATATTTCATCGATATATTTGGGTCTCGAGAAGTTAGAGATGGTTTTGATTTACAGCTGCAAAGATTTCCGGTGTTTCCAAGCAGACCCTTAAAATTGTTCATAAAGCACGGCAGAAATGTGCTGATTAGTGCCACACCACATGCACTAAACAGAAGTATGGTACCCGCCCCGCCTTTTTCCCTCGAATAGGAAACTCGATCTCTCAAGCATCGCATATCAATTAGACAGCTGTAGCTAGCTGAAAGGAGCCATCCGGCCGTTCATCCTTTCAGGAGTCGATTGGACGCATTCACGCTGAACGGTCAGTCTCAATACCCTAAATGGAAGAGAGTTCGGGTCCGGAGTGTTTGTCCGAGGTTGGTAAGACGTTCGTCCGTGTCCGAGGTTGTTGCGCCCAGGTTCATCCTTTCTTGCGAGCACTAAAATCACAAACGGACTGAATGCATATATATATAATACTGAGTATAATATATACCAAATAGAGCCAAGATAAAAAAACAAACCCAAAATATTGGTACGATTTGCTGAGTTGAGATTAGCTGTCAGACGACGTCGACGTTCGACCGAACGAGAACGTACATATTCGCCAATCGCAAGTTCCCCCTCCACACTCCTCAGCACGCTGCAAGTACATGTTGCATGCGTGACTCTATGCTCTCTGCCTCTTCATGCATTCGGCACCGTCCATCCTGGCTGTCCACTCCTGTTCCCTCTCTATTATCTCAACGAAGATACGCAGACTCTTACTTGCACACATATTAATTCATTAGTCATAGAGTAAATTTCATAAACTACATAATTTATGGTTTGAGTTATAGAAAACTATATTTTGACACTTATCATTTAACACCACGCCCGATCACCGTTGCATTTAATGTGTTGGACAGCTGCATGTGAGAGAGAGGGCGAGGGTTGGGTGCTTGACGTCACCCCTGACCTAGTTGGTGGCCCGTTGACAGGTAGGCCCTACTGTGGTAGATAAGTTGACCACACCCCTCGTCAGCAACATGATGGCCTTGCCGTCTGTTTTTCTCCACCAACTCCTGCGACATTGCGACAGAAGTAGGAACGGAGCATAACCCTTGACAAGACAGAGCAGAAGCCACTCTATGGCGTCGCCATGGGAGTAAGAAACCCAGGACTAATGTGGTGTCCCCTTGCACTATAAAAGGAGGCCTAAGTCCATCGTACAAGAGGTTCGCTCCAGAAATCATAAGCCTGATTTCATAACCCTAGCATGCCTCAGTTATCAGCTCCAGCCCCCTCCCTAGGAAAGTACTCCATCCAACTAGGAGAAAAAGAGATTGGGAGAAGAGTCAGATAATACTCTGATTGTAGCACAGAAAAATCACCATACAAAATCTTGTAATCTTCCGTCCACCATATCAACAACAAGAACAGGAGTAGAGTATTACGTTTTCCAGCGGCCCGAACCTATATAAACCCTTGTGCTATGGGTTGTTAGTTCGCTTTTTCTCCTGCCGACCTTCTTCTCCTTAGCTCAAGCCTTGGTACATCGTACCCCTGTGTCGAACAAAAAGGGATCCTCGGGATCCCTGCGTGTCAAGTACACGCCTCGACAATCTGCCAACTGTTGAACTGTTCGAGAGAATTCCAATTCAATTTCTTCTCGTTCCACCACTTCTGAGCTTCCTAAGTAATTTTTGTTTGAATTGTCTCTAGTTTTGCAATAGGAGCAGTCTCGTAGTAATGAATACTAGACTTTTTCTTTAATCCTTTTGCCACAAGTCTTGTTTTATGTTTTTGTGCCAAGCCATCCGGATTTAATTTTCTCTTAAAAAACCATTTAACTCCAGTCATTTGTTTGTCTATAGGATGATCAACCAATTTGCAAGTATTATTTTCCTCAATCATATGGATCTCATTTCCCATGACCTTATGCAATTTTTATGTTTCTATGCTTCTTAGAATCTTTGTGGCTCAACAACATAATAATTGCAAAATTCACTTTGTTGAGAAGTACATTTTAACAATTTATTTCTTACCCCTCTTGGAGCTGATTCTGACGTAGAATTTGTTTTGTACTGCTCGGGCTTGTATCTGAACTGGAGCTTGACCATGGCCTTGGATTTGTTGAGTGTGGTCTTGGAGCATGATCTTTCACTGTACTTCTAGGAGCCATTTCATATGGATATTTCAATTGAAAATGTTAAGATGGTGCTATTGTTTGCTGTTTTAAACCCAATATGAAAAGGGTGATTTTTCTGCTACTGCCACTTGAAGAAGGATTGTTGCCGCTGTTTCTTTCGTTATGCCACAGATTGATGATGCAAGCAACCATGTTCAACCATACTCATAGAAAAAAACACATAACAAAAGCAAAAGCACCAAACCAAACTGCCCATTTAACAACTACTAGTGAACAATCAATCAGTTTACTAGATGACTCATTCCACCGGCGGCTTCCCAATCCCAGCCAGCCTTTGGCTTCTCCATCTCATTGTTAGCTCCTCCCTCAGTTTCATAATGTGACGTTTTGATTTTTTTATTGCAACGTTGACCCTTCGTCTTATTCAAAAAATTATAAAATTATCATTATTTTGTTTATGATTATTCTATTATAAAATGTAACTTATTATTTTTTATATTTATACTAAATTTTTTAAATAAGACGAATGGTCAAACATAATATTTAAAAAGTTAAAACGTCTTATATTATAAAATAGAGGTAGTACCTAACAAGAATTTGACAAGGAATAAAGACACGAACACGAATTTCTTTCACAATCCGACATGATTGGAGCCGCCGCCGCTAGCCTTCGCCAAATTCTATTCGATAGATTTCTTGGATTGGAGTAGTTAGTTACATACAGTTTCTTTCCCCTAACAAACGCCGACCCTTATATGGTCCTATTTGGTAACCCACTCCGGTCCGTAGACGCGAGTACTGGGCTTCCTTGCTCGCTTGGGCCTTCCTTCTTCTGGGCCATGATGGTACTGCTTCTGGTCCGGCACGCCATCATCGCCGGCGTCAGCCGCCTCCTCCTCCCCCTCTGCAGGACCGGAACCCCTGCCGTGGGAAGGCCGCTTCAAGCAACCTTTCCAAGCCCCCTTCTCCGCCGCCGCCGGATAACCACTTTTCTGCATTGAACAGAAGGCATGTCAGCGATCGAGCGCGCACGAATCAAGGAGCGGGACGGGAGGGGTCCGTGTCCTCTGCCGTCAGCCGTACTACGGCACGGTGCCGTTGGGCAATCCTGGCCGCTCCCTCAGAATGGACGTGTTTCCTTTCTCCTGCAAGTATGAACACCCTTTCTCTAAATAGAAACTAAAATTGGATTAACTAGGTGAATGCAGGATGCAGCAGAAAAAAGTAGAAGATTTCTTTTAGCTCTTGCAGTACTCCGGAATCATTCTTGGTGGCCCTATAAAATTAGGGCTCTTTTTACGGTAAGTGAGAGATGGTATGTAGTGTTAATTTTGCGGTCTATTTTTGTGAAATACTTAAATACAATAAATTAACTTTGTTTTCACGCCGGATAATGATGGGTTTACTCATGTATTTACAACAAAGTCAAATATTTTTTTCTTAAAATACTCTTTTATTACATTGCTATACAAATTAGCAGGTGTAGTGGAAATACATTTTCACCGTTACATCTAATATATACTATAATGGACGGCTCACATGCAATCCTAGATATAAAAAAATCAATAAAATTTACTTAATCAAGATACGGAGGGGTTTGTTCCGATCTTATGCATTTACTTAATCTTACCCGTTCGTTACGAAGGAACGGCGACGATTGCCCAACGGCACGGTGCCGTCGCATGGACCAACGGGCAGAGGAGACGTACGAACGTACCGGGAGGAGGACGGCAGCGGCGAGGTTCGTCGGCGCTGGAGACGCCGGCGGTTGGGATGCCGTGCACCCTGCACAGCGACTGCAGCTCCCGTACTAGCATCTTCGCCGACTTCGCCGTCGGCCGTCCGTCGCCGCGAGAAGAGACATGTGAAGTTGGTTTTTTTTTTATCGGGACAAGTGAAGTGTGACTCCGGTCACGCACGCGCTTTTATAATCTCTCGGTGGTCAACAGCACAAGCTTCTGCAACAAGGAATTAATGCATGCAACCGTGCAACCGTGCAGCCGTGCCCTTGCACCAATCCCTCAAGCTTGCATGCATGCAAAAAGCAATTAAGCCTGAATGTGAACTCTCAAAGCAATTAAGTCACAACCTCTATCGAGAAGAACCGGGTTTATGCTCTGATCAATTTTGAATGTTTTTTTTCCTATGTGTTGATCATATCTGAAATGTAGGGAGAACTGCCTCCGTTTTTTATATTTGACGTAGCTAACTAAGGTCAAACAAAAAGTAGGAGGGAGTATAAGCATTTTATGGTCTGTTTAGAAAAGGTTGGTAGACTAGCTGTGCAATCTCGCTTTTGGCTGGGCCGTGAAAACACGTGTCTCACGACAAATCCAAGATGATTATACTGATTCTTACCCTCATTAATGATTTCCTCTTTCCCCACAAGAAAAAGGATTCGAAAGAAAATTTTGGTCAAGGTTTTGATAATTTATTCTTTTCAATACTTATTTGAACAATAGACCTGGCAAACTGTGCCAACTCGGATAAGAGCACATCATTAATGGTTGTGGCGCAGTCCCAATAAAACTCAACCCCAAGATGGCACAACGTCCATACACGTAAGCAAATTAAGGGCAGCCGTTGAATGGAGAAAAAGACAAAATAGAGGTGCAAAATTATAGCCGTCGGATAATGTTATGCAACAAAGGCAACTAGGCATCATGGTTTATTTAGGAGGCTTTGTTGACAGCCGTTGGATAATGTTATGCAACAAAGGCATCTAGGCATCATGGTTTATTTAGGAGGC
>CM002479.1:2747078-2778675 GCA_000325765.3 Leersia perrieri
CTTCCAACACGTTGTTTCTAGGCTTGCTGCAAAGGTTGAAATTTTTGCAATGATACAAAGTGTTGAGGCGACAATGGCCACCACCGCCATTATGGCTTGTAAGGTGTTTGTGGAGGAATTCATGATTGTCAAAATATTCACCACAACGTTGCAAACGTAGGCCACCAAACATGTTCCACGATATCTACAATACATCATCAGAAACCAGTTTTGTTGTTTCGTTAGTCTGAAGAAAATAGATTAAATTGTGTTTTTTGCTTAACTGGATATAACAATTATTGTCTTGGATGTTTTCATCTAATGACTGTGATTCTTGAGTATACAATTGAAATTTTATTTGTCTGTTGCAACGCACGGGGTTTTTTTGCTAGTTGATTCATACAGCAAAAGTACCAATCCGTTCTCCTAGCTACTTTGTTCAGCCAACTTAATAAACAGCAGGGCACATGATCGATCTAGCAAAACGCTTGCTTCATGCGGAGGCCAGAATGCATCGATCTGATCTGACCAGCGAGTGGAAAGGAAACAACTGAACAGGTTACAGCGCCGATGACGCTTCCGCACATGCCACGCTGTTTTTGCTAGCAGGCGGGAGAGATTGGAGAGGCAACAGAGAAAAGAGGAGTAGAGGACGACGAGCACAAAGATCCGGCGCACGGCGAGGCGACCTTCGGTCTGGCCGGCGAAATAGATGCGCCGGAGGGGATGTGGTGGGATGGGATATGGTCATATGGTAGAGCAAATCACACGGGATCATGGTGATGGGGTCCACAATATTATTTTTAAAGCAAAATTTGTTATAAGACATCAATTATAAATTTCGTTATAATACACTCTAGAAACATGTATTTGCTATGACATACTGTAAAATATGATAGTTTGTCAATGGACACTACAGACTATATTATATCATTTTTTATTAGTTTGGAGAGAGAATAAGAATTGGAGTGACCATTTTGTCCCTGGAATGTTTTCGTGAAATGTGGTTGCTTTATTTAAAATTAAGCATGGCTTTTGTTTGGATAGATTTTGGGTGAATTTTCAATAACTTTTTTCAAGATTTTTTTATTTTGTGGTGAATTTTGAATCGCTTTTTTTTTTGGAATTTATACTTTTTTGGGTTGGTTGGGGAAGGTCGGAAGGCCAAACTTTTCAGTGCACTATCGTGAAACTGGTCAGTACTTACGGAAAAAATAAAGGGCAAAATAGTCATTTGCACATTATTCTCTCTCCAAACTAATAAAAAATGATATAGAAGGCAGTCACCAAACGACGACGTTTGCGGGAAGAAGCAGGCGACGGCGGGGGCGCAGGGAGAAGGCCTGCATCAGGGGCCGTGACCCAGGCCCACTACCCTGACCGCGGGGATTCAGTGGTGGCGACGGCCATTTTCCGATGGCCGTAGCTGATGGCGGCTAGGCTAGGCTGGGCAGTGGCGACAGGTTGTTGGCGACGCAACTGATAGCTGACGGCGGCTCGGCTGGGCGGCGAGGGCCAAATTGTTATGATAGTCAAAGTTTGTCAAAATTTGGAGTCTATTAATGTTACATTTTCGTTGATATTCTGTCAAAATTTCTGCCCAAATTGTTATGATAGTCAGAGTTTGTCAAAATTATTTTATTTTCAAAATCAAACACAATCAATGAGCAAATATACATAGATGTGAAAACAAAGTGAGTGAGGGTATAAATGTCTTAGTAAGGGCAAACTTCATACAATCAGATTGGTTTACTCTGTCCTTGCGTGGTTTTGGGCCCAACCCCGCTAGAGCCCATTACTTTACCTTGTAAAAGGCCCAGCCTGCGACAGCCGAACAAAGCCCTAGCATTCAGGCCCATTCCTACATTTCCGCCTCACCCAATGACCCAATGAAACCCTCCATTCGGTAGCAGCCTATAAATACCACCCTAGGGTTTACCTCCCTCTCCTCTACACTCGCCTCCCGCCGCCGCCGCCGCCGCTCTCTCCTCAGGTAAGCACTCGCCGCCTCTCCTCATCCTCCGAATCCTCGCTTCGACTTCGATTTCGCCTCAATCCACATCAATACGACCATTTGTTCTAGGTTAGGTCGCTGCTATATCGAATTCTTGTTGTTGCTTCTCGCTGGCACTCTAGTTACATCCCTTTGCGTCACTTTGGCTTGCGCTCGTCACCTTTTCTTCCTTGTGGATCTAATGGTTTGTGGTATGGTTTTGTGATTTAGGAGGAGGCAGGAAGATGTCGCACAGGAAATTCGAGCACCCGAGGCACGGGTCCCTCGGCTTCTTGCCGAGGAAGCGCTCCTCCCGCCACCGCGGAAAGGGTACGTCAATCCTTAGCGTTCATCCACTCGCTCTATTTCTGATTCCATGATTGCTAGCTTCACTGTTCGTATTGATCTGTCTTAAGGGTTATTTATGTTCTGTTGTTAATCAGTAGTATCTAATGCGTTTTAGTGTAGTGATCTGTCTTTGTGTGATTATGCTAGTATGTTCAGCTCGATAAATGTACAAAACGTGATATGATTCTTATGCTGTCTGTTAGGTTGATTGAAGTGTTTCTTATTAATAGATTATTATTATTGTAGGATATTTCGGTATTCTTATTTATTGAATGTCTTGCATTATATGGTGCGAAGTGTTGTTTGACTTTCCTTGATATAGTGATTGATTGGTGTGGTATTTATATGTTGCTAACTTAGCAAAGGATACACATGCTTATGTTTAATTTCCGACATGTTACGAGAAATATGAGAATTGCATCTGTTTCAGTATGTTAGCCCAGCGGAATTTATATTGATTTGTCGAACTTGGTAAATGTAAAATACCATTCCATGGCCAGTTTTTTTCTGACGCTTTTTATCTGTTTTTGCAGTGAAGTCATTCCCCAAGGATGACCCATCAAAGCCCTGCCACCTTACAGCCTTTGTTGGCTACAAGGCTGGAATGACCCACATTGTGCGTGAGGTCGAGAAGCCTGGATCCAGTAAGTATCTTTGCATCCTGCATTTGTGTTCATTTGAGATCTGCCTTAAATGTGATAGTAGTAACACATTATGTTGACATTGTGCAGAGCTACACAAAAAGGAAACCTGTGAGGCTGTTACTATCATCGAGACCCCTCCACTTGTCATTGTTGGACTTGTGGCTTATGTCAAGACACCTCGTGGCCTTCGCTCCCTAAACTCTGTCTGGGCTCAGCACCTCAGCGAGGAGGTGAGGAGAAGGTTCTACAAGAACTGGTGCAAGAGCAAGAAGAAGGCTTTCACCAAGTATGCCCTCAAGTATGACAGTGATGCAGGCAAGAAAGAAATCCAGTTGCAACTTGAGAAGATGAAGAAATACGCTTCTATTGTCCGTGTCATTGCCCATACTCAGGTGAGATTGCCACACTCTCTTATCCTCTTCTGAATTATGAATAGTGCTATCATGAGATTGCTAACTATATCTTGTTGTCAAATTCAGATCAGAAAGATGAAGGGCTTGAAGCAGAAGAAGGCCCACCTGATGGAGATCCAGATCAACGGTGGCACTATTGCTGACAAGGTGGACTATGGCTACAAGTTCTTTGAGAAGGAAGTCCCTGTTGATGCAGTCTTCCAGAAGGATGAGATGATTGACATCATTGGTGTCACCAAGGGTAAGGGTTATGAAGGTGTCGTCACTCGTTGGGGTGTGACCCGCCTTCCTCGCAAGACCCACAGGGGTCTCCGCAAGGTTGCTTGCATTGGTGCGTGGCATCCTGCTAGGGTGTCCTACACCGTTGCCCGTGCTGGTCAGAATGGATACCACCACCGCACTGAGATGAACAAGAAGGTTTACAAGATCGGCAAGTCTGGCCAGGAGTCTCATGCTGCCTGCACTGAGTTCGACAGGTACCTATCTTCAGAACCTTGTGACAAGCATTCTGTTCTAATGTCATGCCGTGTATCTGACCATTGTTCTCTTGCAGGACCGAGAAGGACATCACCCCGATGGGCGGGTTCCCGCACTACGGTGTGGTGAAGGGCGACTACCTCATGATCAAGGGTTGCTGTGTCGGGCCGAAGAAGAGAGTGGTGACCCTCCGCCAGTCGCTGCTGAAGCAGACCTCTCGGCTTGCCCTGGAGGAGATCAAGCTCAAGTTCATCGACACCTCGTCCAAGTTCGGGCACGGTCGCTTCCAGACCACCGACGAGAAGCAGAGGTTCTTCGGCAAGCTCAAGGCCTAGATCATTATCATCAAAGTCCATTTCGCGACGAACCTCACCTGATAGCTTTCCCAGTTTGTGTTCTTCTGAGTTTTGTGGCAGATATGTGTACCCAGTTTATGCTTTGCTACTCTGAGCTGCTGGTGCTGCGGATGATCAAACTGTTGAGATTTATGAATTTTGAACTCGATAGTTCTGTGTTTTCGCAGCCTTGTGGCAACTTTCAGCTATTTTGGTACTAGTATTTGTCAATTTGAATTTCAAATTTGTTTCGGGACAGATATTCTGCTTCAATTCTGCTTGATGCAACTCGCGCTTATTAGGTTAGCGATCTGTCTCTGTGCGAGTGGGCCCACATGTCAGTGGAGTGAGGAGATTGGAAGTAATTGGTGCACGAGGAGCACACGTGCTCACTTTCACGCGAGTGGCCATGCCTCTCCTGCCTTCGTCGCCGCCGCTGACGCTATCGCTATCCTTGGCTGCGGCGGCGAGGGCGGCGTCTCGACGCGGTCGCGCCGTGGCGAGAGGGGCGTCGTCGGCCTCGTTCGACGCGGCAGGGTTCGAGGCCGAGCGGCTGCGCCTCGACGCGGCGGCGCGGGCAGGGATGGCGGCGGAGGCGGAGGCGGACCCCAAGGCGTGGAAGTGGGCGATACGGAGGCGGGTGTGGGACGCGCTGGAGGCGGAAGGCGTGGCGCGCGACCCGCGCCCCGTCCACCACCGCATCCCCAACTTCGACGGCGCCGCCGCCGCCGCCGCCGACTCGGTACGCACGCGCCCGTGGAACCCTTTTTCTCTCGCCTGCAAATTGCTGGAATTGGGGATCCTCTGCTTTCTAGTTCTAGATTGTTCCAGTGAAGTATACTTATACGAAATAAGAAATCACACCTTCGGTTACTAGTAGAGATAGGGAATTTCATTAGTGCCCACTAGGTCTTAATGTGATTGGGAATTATACATCATAATTTTTCAGTTCGAGGGTATGGGATTGCAGCATGCCGATTTATGTGTTTGAGGATTTGCGCATTCCCTAAAATGAAGTGTTCGAGGATATGTATCCAAAAGGAGTCCAAATTGGAATGACATGCAGAAGGTTCCATTTTCGATAGCTGAAATATCTCAGTCCTAAATGAACGAGGTTTCAAGGTGGTGTGTAGTATGTTTGCTAGCCATTGTGTAAGTGTAGGTCTGGATGAGTGAAAAATTCTGGTTTCACCTGATGTGTCATACAGGACGACCAACATACAGAAGCACTTGTGATGCAGAATTGGTGTGGAACCTACATTGCTAGTTATGTTGATCCTTTAAACTTGAGTTTATTGAAGTCTGACTTATTACTTTAGGTTTGTACTTCTATAGCAGACATGGTCTGTTATTCTTGATCTGTGCTTCGACATGACTCGTTCTAATTTATGCTGCACAGCAAATGGGCTTGTCGTTGGATTTGTCCTTGTTATCTTGTAAGCTTCTTAGACATGTTTCTTCTTCTTGTTGTTGTTGCTTACTAACTGTTTATTTGCTTATGTTTCTTTATTCATGTGGGAATGTTTAAAACTTCACCAGTTGGGGAGACTCGATGTGTTCCAGGATGCACAATGTGTGAAGGTCAATCCGGACTCACCTCAGAAGCAAGTTCGCTTCTTAACACTCTCAGGTACTTTTGTGCTGATACCCTGGTAAACATATATCCCATGAACCACTCCAACGGCTAGCGATGTTTTTGCTCGTGCTCTTTTTGGTAAATTCCCTTGTCATTCCAAGAGTAAGATTCAGGTCCAAGAGATCATCATTTTGTTAGAAGCAATAGTGCATAACAATAATTCCGTCATTGAGAGGCTCCTTTTTTAGTGCATGATTAGCTGTGTTTGTTTGTTGGCATATGAATTCATTATTTAATTCATTTGGATAGATAGGGACTAATCCCAGGTTGGCATGTATGTTGCATGGTCTTCTGAGAGGGCCTTTATGACTATTGGGTAGTTGATGTTTTTAATGGATTTTTAGTAGTTGCTTAAGGATCTGTAGGTTCTGGCTTCATTTGATCAAAATCTGTGAAGGGCTGAAGCCTGAAGGCAGATCACTTGTTGACTTGTGTGCTTCAAGATTTTTGTTGCTTTTGAAGTTTTGATTCTGATGCGCATCTTAATCAACTAATTATAAATATATGATATACACATGCACTCAATCAGGTTAAACTTGGATCATCACAGGTGATAAAAAGTTGCTGACCCCACAACCTCGGTTAAGGACGGGATTTTTCTCAGTTCTGGAATCTCATATGATACCTACTGGATGCATTCCAGAAGCATGCACTTCTGTTGGTGCAGCCAAATATGGAAAACCAATAGGTCTAGATGAAAAAATTAAAGTTGATTTGATTGTGATTGGGTCGGTTGCAGTTGATCCAAGCACAGGAGCACGACTAGGAAAGGGTGAGGTAACATTTTTTCTGCCTGTTTCTGTACTTCTTCAGTTGAAGACTTGACATAGAGTTAATTTGTTTTTTTTTTCTTCTGTCCATCTGAATGGTAAAAATTAATAGATTAAATCACAAGGTTTGACATGCTCTTACTTGGGGAGAAAATCGACTGACATGCTTTTCACTTCTGTGCAATGTCAGCACTATGTTAAAAAAGTTGAATTATGATTTCTCCACCAAAACTACTTATAATCCATTGTTTTATCAAAATGGGTTACAGGGATTTGCAGAGCTGGAATACGGGATGCTTCGTTATATGGGATCTATAAACGATTCAACCATGATAGTAACATCTGGTGAGTTTTTTTACCTTTTTGTATTGATTCAAATGGTTATCCCTTTTTTCTTGGATAAGTATCATTGTTCAGGAATAACAAGATAGGAGGTTATATTAGTTTTTTGAAGGATTTTTTTATGGAATGAAGGTTATATTAGTATTTGATCTTTCTTTTGCATTAGCCTGTAGCTAATTGGATTCTAAGCTCATAACTCTGGTCCCTGGCCCCCTTGGATAATTTTTCAAATCTAATGCTCTGTTACAAGGAAGATAAGTCTTCTATATAACCTAAAAGATACTCCCATCATCCCATGTTTTTCTTTCAATGAGTAAATTTCACCAACCGGAGCATACTTTGTGTTCTTCTATGAACTGTGTAACCATTCATGAATACTTTTCTTTATTTTTCTTTGATCAATTCAAATTTGATTGTATTTTAGCTCATATGATACTTGATTATTTTCTGATCTGAATTGCCAACTGTGTCCATGACTGCAGTGCACGACATGCAATTAGTGAATGACATTCCAGTTGAGAAGCTGCTAATTCATGATGTACCAGTTGACATTATCTGCACTCCGACTCAGGTCATCTTCACGAATACCACAATCCCAAAGCCACAAGGTCTGGATGATTCTTTCGTTTGATATTTGGTAAAACTGCAAGCAAACCTCATGTGATCAGATTTTGGGGATTTTCTGCAAGCAGGGATTTACTGGGAAAAGTTATCTCCAGAAAAATTGGGCCAAATCCGAATTCTACAGGAGCTGAAGAGACGCATAGAGAATGAAACAGGAACTACACTTCCTACTGGCCCTTCTGAGAAGTTACCACCAACTGCACAACGAAGAAGAAAACGGAGACGATGAAGATTATGTATGTGAATCTATCTTAACTACTTATTGAACAGAAAGATGCGCACAGCTTATAGAAATTAAGAAATCTGTAAGAACACGCTGATATCATTAAAATGTCAAACCACTTAATTTTAACCTGTGGAACAAACAACATACCAGTTCCCATAGCTCTCCAAATATGAGTACATGTTCTTGAGAAGTATTTACTCCGTGCTATGCAGAGTATGCTCCACTGAGCTAAGGAATTTAGTAAAAAACCTTCAAAGATTCTATGAAGAAAACAAAATGCGTACACATTATATGTTTACTGAAGACAAGTTCTAGAATTCTGTACAATGCGTACACAAGCATGTTCTTGAGCTTGTCATGTAATATCAGAATCACAATTTGAGGTGTCATTTCATCAGTTCGCTTCAGAGGGCATATAAAACATGTTTACTGAGAATAGTTTCTTTCGAGTAATAGGGACGTTGACACTTGCTAGTAGGATGATTCTATTTAGTACATAAACTAGAGTGACTTTTGGCATCGAGAAGATGATGCTCAGTCACAGTCACTCGGGGAATGAAAAACCCATACCGCTTCTGCACACTGCACTAAGTTGACCCAAATTACGCAATCTTCAGCATGAGGACAGCTTATCTTTGGAATCCGATGTGCTCCAGTCACACCACCCTGGAAGTGCTCGGAAAATGCTGTACTTATGCAAAAGGGACAGTGTCGCATGCACATTCCACATTGAAATTTGCAGGGTATACTCATTTGTGTTCTTGTTGATGCAACTGTGTTAATCTTTATTGTGGAAACAGACATTATGATCGAATTATCACATAAATATCATTACAGTAAATATTTGTTTTTCCCACTTATCTTTGGTACATACCAACCAGTGATAGCGTCCACAACATCTGCAGTAACATGTTAGAATGCTTTATGGCCGTCTTCACTGATCACCAGTTTTTTTTTTCAGATAAACATTCAGTATCTCTCCATGGCACGTGCCTGAACTTTTTTTGCTGATGTGGTGCAGGTGTGTATGCATGCCCTGGTGCGCACGCAACGTTGCAAGATGCGGTTGGCTATTCTGTCGTAGCTTCTGTCTCGGCCTCTAGAGTACTAGCAGGATTTTCCAAGTATACTCGTCATCATAAGTAAAGTAAAAAACGACTCTGAATTTGTTGTTTTCTTAGCTCTATAAAAAGGGTGAATAATGCCATCCACCTGTTTGGAACAATTGTGTATCACATTTCAAATGACGTGGCAATAAAAGTATTTTTAGTTCCAAATTAACCTACTGCATGCTTGTTATATGCTTCACATGGTTGGTTTGCAGATTAACTTTGCTATGACCTCTCATTTCTCTTTATACAACGAGCAAATTACACCACACGGTTTTTCCTACCATAGTTTTACTTTGGACTTCTTAAAGTACTCATTCCTTTTTTGCCCTTCTTGTTTTGGAACTCATGTGTCCATTTCCACACCGCCAGCAACACCGACACGATAATGGTGGTGGGGAGGAGTTAGCACTCATGGTCGTTAGAGCTAAATAAGAGGAGAAAAGAGGTCCAAAGTGAAAAAAAAAAGGCTACAAGAGAGGGTCCAAAATAAAATAGTATAATCTGTGTTGTAGGAGGAAGGGAGTTAAATTTCGATTAATAAGAAAAAGAATCCAAACTATAATTCCATCTGATAGTAACTTCAATTGGTACTACAAAGCTTCCCCTCTGTGTTATCATCATCCTCATGAAAAAAAGAAGATAAAAATAGGCTACATATGTGATGTCATTAAGTTAACAATGGCGATTAGTTTTGACAAGTTGACAATACACAATGTTTTCCCGTGTTGCAACATCCAAATAATCTCTCTGAAACATTTTTGACAAACAGAATCCATCGCGTCAGTTTCGTGTATTTATTTCCTGACGGCATCTCATGCCGTCCATGAGACCAATGACCCCAGCGCAGTTTGAACCCGTTGACCGCCACTACGTACGTGTGTCCCATGCCACGTCAACCTCAGTTTGACCGTTGACCACACCCGGCAAATGTAGGCCCCACCTGTCAGCTTCACTGTCTGCCCCCTCAGGCCTCAGGATAGGGTGCGATTCAAACATCACGTGTCACGTGTCCGTATCCCGCCGCTCCGGCGGCCGGAAAAATCCGTACTCTTCCCACGTCACCGCCGGCGAACTCGCCGGCCACGTCATCCCGCCACCGCCGCCGCCGCCGAAGCTGTAGAGCAGCGTAGACGACGACGGCGGCGTCGTCGTCCTCTCCGCCGCCGCCTCGCCGTCGCAGGCGGATTGTATTTGCAACAACCTGGCGTACATAGAGTACGGGTCGCCGCCGCCGACGCCGCCTGCGCCGGCGGCGGACTCTAGCAACGCATCCGGGCGCGGCGTCGGGGGAGGCAGGCGGCGTTGGGACGCGGGCGTGGGTGGCGTCGTGGGGAGGGTGGCGTGCTCGGGGAAGTTGAGCTTGGCGCGGCTGCCGCGGAATCGAAGCGCGGCGGCGTCGTAGGCGGCGGCGGCGGCCTCGGCGGTGTCGAAGGTGCCGAGCCACACGCGTGCCGCCTTCTGCGGGTCCCTGATCTCCGCCGCCCACTTCCCCCATGGCCGCTGCCTCACTCCCCTGTACCGCTTCCTCGTCGCGCCGCCGCCGCCGCCGCCGGAGTCCGCCGACGACGGCGACGGAATCTCCTCTTCCTCCTCGGCCGCCGCCGCCGCAGCAGCAGCAGCAGCAGACGTAGAAGCTGCTGCGTAGTCAAACAGAGGAGATTAGGACAGGAAATGGCACTAAGTATTTTGATTAGTTTCTAATAATGTGATTAATCATTCCATAAAAAAAACAATGTGGTTAATCGATTGTTTCCAACTACGAATAGTGATTATATAGAGGAACAAATTAAATAGCAAAAGATTGCATCACGGTACATATTCTGAGCTGAGGTCGATCAGCTGTGGAGTTAGTAAATTTACTTGACCTGATTGGTTTGGTTACTCTGTTTTGCCTCTCCCTTGCTCTGTTTTTGTTCTACTTGAAAATGTCGTAGGCAAAGTAATGTACAAATTATATTGGACTATCAGAATGTTCCTACTTTTTAAGAGTGTTATGGATCACTTTCTAATGAGTCACAACTCTATTTTATGTGTTTGATACTACTAAGAAAGATGAAACGTGGCTATTAAGGTAAGGAACACGTGTTTAGTTGTTAGTGAGCTACCCATCCCATTGTTCTCTTTAACTTTTCCTAATGAATAAATTAAGCACACCGAGTCTCTTAACCTTGTTCCTAATGAATGATTAAATTAGTGGCGAGGTGGTGGTGGTTGGAGAGGCCTGTGCTCGTGCGACGCGTGGATCCACACGTGCAGATTGACCAGCACACATGTTTATGCAGCATGCGGCACGATGCGTGCACGTCGACTTGTGATAGTGTAAACACCACTAAAATATACTCTACCCAGGCTTGTTCTTTCTTTTTCTTTTCTTTGAAGGAAACTCCTTCCAGGCTTGTGAGTGCACGTATCCTCTTATTACTTGCCTGATTAATCTTGATTCTTGAACTAACAAAAGAAAACAAAAGGAAAAAAAAATAAAGCAAAACCGATTAAAGATTATCATTCATTTAGTTCGTTGCTCTTTAATTATCGGTCGTCTAAATTTCTGTTATAACCAGTCGTATAAAACTACATAATGCAGTACTCTACTAGATTATAGTTTTACAGTTTCATAATGATATTGTCTAGCAATTTTCTAATTTGTCATATTCATAAGGATTTGCAAAGTGTATTCTAAGTCATTTTAAAATCAATCCTTTTTATAAAACCAAAATATACATTTTACTAGCAGTTAACCATCGATCTAATAGCTAGTCAGTAGAAAAGGTGATGTATACATCTAGAATTCTAGATCAAGAACCATTCACTTCATGAACAATATAACACCGATCAACACACCATTAGTTTCGTTATTACCTAAGTGACTAAGTCCAAGGTTGACTACTTAATCACTTAATAATTAGTCACGTCTACGTGTTGCATTCAACTTTTGTACTCCTGCTATACGTACCAGCCGGAAATGGCGCCGCCGCCGGCGTTGGCGTCGGCGAAAACGGCATCGCGCCGGCGGCGAGCTCGCCGCACCACCACGCCTCCTCAACGGCGGTGGGCTCCTCTCTCTCGGCCGGCCTCTTCGCCGGCAACGACGGCACGGCGCCGCCGCCGCCGCCGGCGACCACCCTCGCGAGCGCCGACACCATCGCCGTCATCTCCTCCGCCTGCCTGCGCCGCCACATCATCATCATCATCGGCGCAAACGTCGCCGCCGCCGCACCCTCGTCGTCGGCGCCGGCGGCGTCTAGCGGCGGCCGCCGGCGCTGCCGCTGATGTTCTCCCGGGTCCGCCACGTCAGCGCCACAGCACATGGACAAACTATACGTGCATGTACTGAATTAGCTAAGCTTCCATTTGCAGAGTTGGGGCAGCATTGGCGAGCTATATATAGGAGGGAGCCATGTACACACAAGAAAGAGATGACAAGACATGCAAGCTAAACCTAAACTTGAACATGTGGCAAAGCTAATCTAGGATAAGTGCATGCATGTGGAGTAGTAGAATCAAGGATAAGTACCAAGTGATAATCAATCACTTGTGCCGCCATAGACACAGTAATTTAACCTTCTGTGTATGTTTTATCTACGGCATACAGATACAATGCAATATGGTATATTTTCTATCTTTATAATAAAAACCTGGCTTTGAATTCAAAATAAACTACACTAGCTTGTTATAAATCCATCGACTTAAAACATAACCAGCAGCATTTTTAGCTCAAACATATGGCCACGATAGGATATGACTAGAAAGTAAACTAGAGACACTAGGCACCTTTCTACTATAAAGTGTACATCTGCAAATTCTGTTCCTACTCTGTACATTTTTATGAAGTTCTAATCTGGTTTAATAATAGAGTTGTTATTGTTCGAGGAGAAAACATGATACACATAGATATATTTTACTGCAGTACTCTTTTCATTGTTCAGTTAGTCATGTATTTTTTTTATTTAAGCCTGCTTAATTAATTAATTTCGTTTTCAGGCAGGCATGCATGCGGTTTCTAGACAATTAAGAAAGCAAGAGAATTTGGAACTCAATTTGGCTTTGACCTGACATGACAGTAGTACTCCATTTGAGGGCAATTTGGAGTATTAGGTTAGGTTTCCCATTCCATTGACCACTACAGCAGTACTACTACTAGCTAGTACTAGCTACCTGTTGCCTTTCAGTTTCAGTAGTCGGCCGGCAGGTAGTGATTGACGTTCAACGTACAATAATACTTTGGGTAGGCTTTGGCTTCCTGCAGTTTGGATGAGCACTTGCAATATGTGTGTGCTGTTAACTGCTTACTACAGTACCTAGAAAGATAATCCCTTTGTACCCAAAAATATATGACTTTGGTCACATATTTTGAAAGGTGGGAGTATATACTAGTTGATTTAATTCAATCAACCTACACTACGCCTCATAATTAAAATGTAATGCTTCCGTTTCAAACAAAGAAAATAAAAGCAATGCCCTGATTATTTAAAATGACACTACGTGCACTTTATTTTATTGAAAATTTGTGTTATTTTGAAGCACTACACATTTTTGAGGAATTTCGTGGGAATTGAACTAATCCTATAGGAATCTTGTAAAAATACAGTATTTGAAAGGTGTTTATTTTTGTGAGAAACGTGTTTCAAAGGTGATCAAGCGTTTGAATTTCGTGAGCATTTCATCAGTATTTAGTCATAATTCATAGCTCATGCCAATTGACTTAACATTGCTGTTGATTGTTGACAACGTAGTGTCAAACAACTACATAGTTAATTTGAAGAGCAAGAGTACCGAATGGACGTCTTGCTCATCCTCGCAATTCGTCGTCCCTTTCCCGCAAGTCGACGTGCGCGCCACTCCTCAAACTATGACTCTCCCCCGCTTCTCCTCCCCCCGCGTCGTTACGGCGCCGCTACTCAACCGCGATTCATCCCATGTTGCGCTCCTCTCTTGCGTGGCTCGTGGCTCATCCCTCTGGCTGCTCCTCATCTGCAACTCATCGCTGGCGCCGTCGTCCATTCGTCGCCCTGGTATCTAGGTACCAGTCCTGGTATCTCGAGAATACAAGCCTGGTACCTCACCATAGTTGTCGCTACCGTTGACTCGTTGAAGCCGTTGTCGTCCTCAACAATTGACCACCTCGCCAGTGAGAATGTACCAAGTCCGGTACCTAGGTACCGGATCTAGTACCTGAGTTTCTGACACTTGGTACCTAGGTACTAGATTTGGTATCCGGGATTTCATCCCTTGGTACTTGAGGTTCCATACCTGATATCGGATCGCAGTCCTGGCACCACCAAATCAATACCTGCGCCCCTTCTGAGCCGCTGCATTCTCACTTTGATATGGTCTTCATCATCCCTCCACCAAAAAGTAGACCATGGATATCTTTGTTGGTTGCAGGTGTCACTCTTGCCGGTCGCATCAGTGGAGCTCGCCGTCGCCATATATAAGGTTGTCGGCAAGGGATCCGACCGCCCCCGAGGCTACCGACGGCGGATCTGGTCCTCCGTGGTCACCGCCGTCGCCTCCCACCATAGTTGCCACTGTCCCTATCATGTTGCATCTTGCCACCGCCCAGATCTGCAACCGCGCGGAGCGGCATTGAGCATGTGGGGTGAGGTCGGGGATGAGGGAGGAGGTGGGGGGATCAGAGAGAAGGGGGAGGAGAGGGCAACATGGAGAAGAAGGAGGCGGTCATTGGAGGATCTGAGAAGAATGGAAAAGAAGAAGAAGATGAGGAAGAGTCGAGGGAGACGAAGGGGTGACCCTGTTCCGTAGTCTTTCACTATTAAATAAAAAACCACTGTCAGGTTGATAAATAGACGAATTGAAGTCATAGTATACCATAAGGCTATATATACCATGAGTTGACTTAAATATAAAAGAGTTGTAATTTATTTCTTAAGAATGTTCCCTTCTCTAAACCGTTGAAGCTAGTCAAGATGTTTTACTCCATTAGTTGAGATGCAGTTTTCTCTTTACACAGGAGTATGTGCGATTTTTTTTTAATAACGAGGAGTATGTGCGATTGATCTCTCTATATATGGAAGTTCAATTTTTTACATGTAACTTGGAGGTTTAACATCGCATATTCCTGTTAACATTTATCTTGGGAGACAAAATAGTGTCTAGTATCTTTTCAACACTTTTTATTCGTTGTTGTTTGCCTGTTTCTATCATGCACGTGACATGATGGTGTTTCTTTCTCTAGTTATGTGGTAGGTTTTTGGTTGGACAAAAGCCTAAAAGTGTTGCAAGATTTTCTATTGGTAGACTTTGCAGATAGTGATGTGAATGTACTGTACTTTTGATTTCTTTATCCGAAAAACTAAGATAGTCTTTTAGTCTTCGAATTTTAAGATATTCACGTTAGACTTAACATACAAATAATGATTGCCTTCAATTTTTCTGATAGCACATAGGGAATTAATTTGATGACAAAAGTAACTTAGATATACATACCGAGAACTCACTATCTGTTTTATTTAGACAATATATCTGTTTAATCAATTAGTATTACGAATAGACACAGTGGCAATAATATGAAACTATAGGATCCTGCAAAAGTCCAATTCTAATCGATACAGTACGCGTTGAAACTTAAAAGTAAAAAACTGAAAGGTTTGACCAATGAGATATTCAATGCAAATAGTAGTAACGGAGGACTGGATGTATTGCCATTTAGTTTATTTTGGTTCTAGACTTTGTTTTAGTCAAAGTATTATATATGAATACACTATATTATGACATACGACATCCTAGTCTTACAATCATCTTCTCCTCAAAGAAAAAATCATCTACTTTTTTTAAGGCAATGGAAGTATCCCACTTTTGCTCACATAAAGCTACAACCACTTATTACATAAAAATTTAACAAAAAACATATTAAAGTGAACAAGATGATCTAAAGATTAATAATAGTACCAATACAACACAATACAATTATTATTCAAATATATTTGTAAGTACCACCCGATGTTAGCAAAAATAATGGATCTGTATCGTCAAAAAAGAAGAATAAAAAACTATACAAAGTTCGGTCGCGTTCTTTGTGGCTCAAAGCCAGATTTAATCCTCATTTCCCATGAGCATCTTTCCGAAGAATAAGGCCATTAGAGCACGATTAATCAAGTATTAATTATTGCATCATGTAATAATAATCTTTTTTGAACGTTAAATTATAATAATCTTAAGCTAAAAAAAACATAGCCTTATTCTTCGTGTGAGTGAACTCCGTATCACCTAGTTCATTTTTAAGCTAAGTTTTAGTTGTGTCACACACCATGTACTTATGATTCCTTTTTTCATATATAGGAAATAATTAAACGCTGGCTAGATTAAACAATCTCTAATAGATTTTTAAATGGGAAACCCTGTCGGAATTGAACTTTTCATCAGGCCGTGTAGACTAACCAAATGAGCCAAGCACAGTCTGTTCATTAATTTTGACGTGTTACTTTTTCTAAGGCTTAATATAGCTGGTTAAGCAACACGTGGAATGACATATGAAATCTGTATAACAAAATATACTTTTCAGTGATCAAGATTTGTGACACGCCGTCCTACTATAATTTCCTGATAATTAAATCGCATGCTCTTCTTGGCTTGTGGCGGTAATTTGAAGCTTGGAACATCCAGCTAGTGATATTTGACGTATAATGAGAGACTGTCAACTCCTTGCAAAACACGAACGTCATATTAACTTAAGATTATTTATTATTTGGAAAAGGTATATTTTACACTCTGAACTTTGAAGAACTGAATATCATTATGCCCTGAGCTAACTGAACTTTTACTTTTCAACGTTTCCTTTTAGATGTTTCATCGAATTATTTCATAAATTGTTTTCTCCACACATATAAGAGTATATATTCTCAAAAAACGTTTTTCTACTTACATTGCTTGAATCAATTGTTCTATGATGTTATATTTAATTAAGTAGATAATCCGCGACAATAATAAAGTAAATAATCTATTTCAAACGGGCCAAATTATATTTGGAGTGCTTTTAAGCAGCGTGGAGATGTGTAACAAGTTGTCACCATTTTTTATTGTTAAATTCAGAAACATTAGTTACACATGTCTAGAGTTAATACTCTTTGATCTTTAACTGTTGTGTTTCTCAATCTAAAATTCACGTTAAATATATATTTGGAAGATGTTTACTTTGGCTTATATAAAGAGTAAATTGTGCAAGTGGTAAATAAACTTCCGCGCATGGGTGAAGGGGGGGAGGTACTGTTGTTTTATGACATGACACGATACATGTGGTTCTCTGCAATTTTAAGGGTTTTGGAAAATTTACTCCTATTTTAATAATGAATTTATGCTGCCACGGCACATAACATAACTAGACCATTGACTTCTGGAGATTAACTGAACTTAATTGGATCAATAATTTGTACTTTGTAATAATAAAAACAAAAAAACACACTAAATATAGGATATTAATATAGTGTTCTTCAAGTAAAGGTTTACTGATGCCGCTTTTATATATAATATATAGTTAGATTTGTTAGAGATATTGTTTTTGATCAAGTCATTTTTAATTATGACTCAAAATTAATATAATCTGGCAAAGAAAAAGGAATTAAGAAAAGAGGTATTGTTGCCTAGTCATCCAATCTATCTGTGAGGCGTGTACTTTAACACCTACTTCGTTACTGTTTCGCTTGTCATCAATTTGTGATGCAAGATAGAGCATCCATCCCCTTTCCAACAATGGTACTTGACCTTAATTAGTATACGTGTCACAAGGAGAGGTTTGTACCCCGCCACCCTCAATTAGGGCGTGTGTCAAATCAAGCATGAGATACTAATCACCGACATAACTTCATTTTCACTTTCATAGAAAGTTAACCAAGAATATCATATATACCTTTATTCTAGCTTGTTAGCCAGTCTTAAGTTGTACACACGCGTCCCAAGATGACTACTTCGTTTGTGTTCTATACTTCTATGAACATGTCAATGCATGCATGTTATTGCTACAATAGCGGACGTGTGATTTTATTTCTAGGGTTATACAAATAGGACTGGAGAGAAAAACAGTATTTAATTCCATTGCGGCTAGCAACATGAATTAAAGTATCTAAATATAATTTGAAAAGGTAGACAAGTCCGAAACAACAATTAGGAGTGTCTCCAACATAAATTTATTTTTTAAAGATTGGCTTCGAACATCTATAAAAAAATTATATAAAAAAACAAGAATGTCTCAAATTAAACTAGGCATGCTATTACAAAATATTAAAAAAAGTGTCTAAGTGTGGAAAGGTTGAAGGCTTCAAAGCGTTTGCCGACATATACAGGACAAAATTTCCTGTTTGTTTATTCTCAGATTAAGTTGATCTGCTCCTGAATCAAGCTACAACCATTGGGGCAGTACGTGTGAAATCAGGTAGTTTGGTCAGACAACGTACCTATAATAACACATTAGAAGCTTCTTGTGTCCAAGTTCGATGAACTTAATTAATTATAAAATTATCTTCTTATGTCATGTTAAGCTGTTCATACAACAAACACCATCGGCTTAGGTTGTTAAACAATACCAAAAGAGAAACCTTTTAGTTTTGCGGTAAATTACCTGAAGCTTTGTAAAATTTACTCTTTTTACATACATATAGTGGATGAATTTACAGTATAGCATAATATGGTTTTTTAAAATACCATTTGGCCCATTGTGGTGCTAGGAATTTTACATGTAGTAGACTCAAACTATAGAAGTAGAGAAATGCCCCCGCGTAACCTAAATTAAAATAGTGAAAATTGGTTCTAGATTGTCAAATTTCTGGTGATAAGTAAGTAGATATTTCCTCCGGTTTAATATATTTGACGTTGGTTAGCTTAAATTTGAGATGTCCAACGTCAAATAAAAAACAAATGAGGGAGTACATATTGCATGGTCTTTGGTCAAGGACTCAAGGGAAAGCAGAGGATCCATTTCCCCATTTCCAAGGGAATGGTATGTGACAAGACGGTCTTGGTTAGCAGTTCTTGAGTAAATGGGTGTATATATCAGGATTGCAGATCAATGCTTAGGCAATCATGGAGGAGGCGAGAAAGGAACAAACATTTTCTTTTCATCCATCTCCTTTTAGGTGTAAAAGAGATATATAATGCATGCATATGAAATACGTGTTATTATCGTGTTGGACATGCCATGTTCTAGTGGTGTTTATCCACTCCTGGACCACTATTGTTTTTCTTTTCAATTTGAACGAAATGCGTGCAAAGTTAAATTGCTCAGCTTCTTTCTGGTCAAAGATCGACCAACTATGGTTGAAACGTCACTGGCAGGTTTGCTGGCCTGGTATGGTATGGGTGCGAAATTGTCAGGGTTCGGCAAAAAATATGAAGGGGTGATACTTTCCGTATCATAGAGCTCTCTCGTAACAAAGGATTTTTTTTTTTGCAAGATTTTCACGCGGGTTAGTTCAATTCCATAGAAGTCTTTCAAAATTTTAACATTCTGAAGGAGGTCTTCCTAAAGGACAGGGTAATTATGAACGTGTAAACACACATCCATCTTCCTTTTTACAGAACTTTGACCTGGCCAGATAAAGCTAAGCTCTCTCTCCTGAAAATAACGTTTTTATCCCAATTAATCTCACCAAACAGCGCAAACTGGTGACCTTCTGCAACTGGACTAATAACTGAACTATCACATACTCGCAATCCAGAAGACTGCTTTCAGCAAAATAAAAATTCCAGTGGAATTAAGGAGGTCAATATTCAGAGTAATACCCAGAGTACACTGAGCTATCAGAGACCTATGGCAAGCAAACACATCAAGCCCCGTACGACCAAACTGGTACTGCAAAGTACGGCAGAAACTGCAAAAAATTAGCAGACCATCTAGCAAAAGTGAGTGAAAACCTGAGCGTGAAAGCGACAGAAAACTGGGAAGTCAGACCTCTCATCATCCCACAGGATTCTGGCACCGGCAGATGAATGATCGCCTTCCAAACAGCACAGTGACCAGTCAAAAACGAAGAACAGATGAAGAACCAAACGAAATGGCACTATAGGACATAATGACCTCATGTCGCAATACTGAAAAATGTTTCGATGGAGATGCCTGGAAAATACCATGCATTTCTGGCAATTTCAGGAAAATATCATCACTGAAATTCATGGTTAATTCATTGACAGGTATTGTAGTACAATTCATTCTGGTCAGGGTCTGCCTTGTTCACCTTCTGAATTTTACTGGTACCTGCTAACTACAAACAATTGACCCAATTTATTGACAGATGTAGTTACAATTCATCAGGCTTGCCATGGATTTTAGGAAGCAACTAATGCAAATGAGAACATCGATGCTGCATGATTTTGAGATAATGGGTGGCCTCAAGATCAACATCTGATTATCCTCCAATTGTAACATCAAGTGACTTAGCGCAGGACAGACTTTCAAGTTTCACACATCTTCCCCCATATATTGGCACGGAACAGGAACCACACTGGGATCCGGATGGTACCTCAGTTTTTGTACAAATTCTTGAATGCCAAGTTACTAGTCCTCCACACGATTGAGTCAAATTAAGAATGATTCTGCCTCCGTACAATTCGCACAATGAACTACAGAAGTTAGTAGAATGCCATGTTGTATGTGAGCTTCCGCTTGTGCTGCTTCTCAAATGTAATAATCAGGTCATCAATAATTTCCTCCCAATCATCATTTGTAGCTTCAAGCTGAAAAAGAAGCGACAGATGAATCAACTTATCATGGTTCACCAAAAACATGCACTCTACAGAAGTGAAAGCTTTACCAATCTAGCCTGCCAACCTAAGCTAAAAAAATGGTAGTAGGATATTGAAGAGAAGCATAATGGGAAAGCAATAGTAATATACATCATATTCTGTTGCCATACACTGGATTGCTAGTGTGCATGTTGATGTTAAAATCCATTTACAACATAACCATACCATCAAGTAACTATCCAGTGTATAATGTAACATATTAAAGAAACAGATGTGCATAGCATATCCAAGGAAGCCAAGAAGCACCATAGATTGTTTTTAGGAAAGTACAGTACATCACAAGAAATAACATCAAAATACACCTCAGCATCCTTTTATGAAATGAAAAGTTTATTATGCTGAGTGTCAGATTAATTCCATACATGGTTTTCACCGCAACAAGAATATTTATGAGGATTTTTTTCCATGTTATTTTTTAGCAAGTCGGAGGTGTCAAAGTTTATTATACTATATGAGTGATTGAATATCAAGATTTATGAGGAAAAAAAATACCCTGTCTTTATTCCTAAAGCACACTTGATTTTGGAATTTTTTTAGGTACACAAAATGCCCTTGATTTTGTCAACTTTCAAACAGAACAGGGAAAAAAAAATAGAGGGGTAGCTAGGAGGGAAGTAGCTGTTCTCTTTTATGGGAGGAAGAAATGAGAAACACACCTGGGTCAAGAATCAAACCCCAGGTGGGCAACGAAAATAAGTCACAGCTAGCCAACCACTCACACTCAGTTCTAGAAAAAAAAGTAACAGCTTGAATGAACTAGCTACTATCTTTTTTAATTAGGAGAAGCAACCATCAACAGGGAACACCTGGGTTGGAGTCAAACACAGCATTTGAGCGATGCTCATTTCTCATTTTCCAACAGAACGCCAAAAGATTAGAGTGAAGATATTTGACTGAAAGGTAGTATGAAAAGCATTTAATGTTCTACAAACACAAGTTTGAGGATATAAGGGAATTCAATTGGGCTTGCCCAATATAGGGTTTGCTGAAATTAGGGGAGAGTTGGATATGTATGCATGCCGGTCAGCAGCTAAGCTGCAAAAAAATGACGACACATGGCCTATGATTTGAAGGGATCAAAAGGATGTTATTGAAGGCCAAAATTTGTTGTTGATGTGGAAACAAGGAATCCAATCTATTGGCAGATTATTCCTGAGGTGGCAGTGAATCACGTACATTAAGCTCTTTAAATATATATAGGCACCCTTTAGTGACAAGGATTTCAATTCTGGCTTCTAGATTCGTACACACCACAATTAATTGTCTTGTTGGACTCATCGGACCTGAACTTGTGTAGGTTATGGACTTTGATTTTGCAATGTAAATCGACTGAAAAGTAGGGGAAGCTTCACACCAATCCTTGCAGGCCGCAACTCAGAATGAATAAGGTCGGGTAAACTTGGTCCTAGCACCTAAACGCTGTGATTTGGGTTGTCTCGATATCTTCAACTTAAGTAGAATTTGGGCCTCCCTGTCTCCCCAATATATATCTTTCTCAACTGCAGCTGTGCATGTGTTGTCCCTTGTGAATTAGTGAGTAACACGCAGGTACATGTAAGAAATTTATGCCATGTGTATTTGTCTTGCATGATGTGATGTGTGAGACAATAGGCCTGCAGTGAGCTGCTTAAGCCTTATGTTAATAACCAACTAGAGACAACTACAACCCTCTGAATGTGGGGTATTAAATTACATGTGCTCCATATTCTAGAGCTAATTCACTACTCCTCAATATTGGAGTACTGACTTACATGTGCTCCCCAATCTAGAGACTGCAGAATGAGTTACACTACATCAGGTTATGCTAGTAGCACGTCCAGAAAACTAGGGATAGGAGTGGGAATCAAGGCGACTTGTGAGTGCTAAAATCTCAGTAGGCTCTGAAATTGATTAATGACTCACCACTGTGTTATAAATGTAGGACAGTAAGGAGATGCTAGTACTTTTTTGTCTGGAAAAACTGACAAAGAAGACATAAAGATTGGCATTAGTGTTTTCTAACACTGCTTCCTAATTTTGGACTTGACACATACAAGGACCCAGCCCAACCCGTGTAGCAACTACAGCATTTACATTTTCGTTTCACAACAACAAGATTAACCAGATCAATAAGTAACAACTTAAAGGAAAGAGTAGCTTTATGTGTTATATACGTTATGGTACTTGTACCTTCTGACAGAAATCCAAAGCTAGCTTTGCCCCAACACCAGCTTCTTCATGGTTATCTTTCACATCCATATTGATTATCAGCGCGTTCTTTAGCATCCTCTGCTCACGGTTATGCATATCTGCAGCACAGAAGAAGAAGAAGTTATTACACAGCCATGTAAATAGTATATGTATACCATTGTTACTGACTTATGAATTTGATAGACCTAAACAATGCCCCTGTTGTTAATTTTTATCAATTCATTACCATCGACAATCAAGTCGAAGACCCTCTCCTCAAAGGAGAATATCACATCAAACAATCCATCGCCGGCATTGTCCTGCCACCTCTGCGGCGCCAGCTTGACTGAGGTGTTCCTCTTCAGCATCGGCAGCAGACCGTTCCTCTTGTACCTGAATCACAAACCACATCGAGCAGCAATAATGAGCAAAATCTCGCCATTCCGCAAAATCAACAAGGGTCACATATCTTAAAATAATAAAACCCCTCAAATTGCAAGATAACTGCTACTGCTATTAGCTTCCATCAAGACAACTCCTAGAAAGGATCTCACACATTTGAAATCGAACCCTAAACAAAGATAAAGAAGAACACTGAAGAAAAAGGGGGAAAAGAGGCGGCGGGGGAGTAAGGACGGACAGGTCGGGGTCCTTGCGGCGGAGGTCATTGTAGATGACGTTGTAGGGGGTGCCGAATTCGTAGACATTGGGCTCGTGGAGGGAAGGACCGGGGAGCTTGACGTGGGTGCCGGTGCCGTACGAGGCGACGTCCAGCCCCGCTCGGCCCAGCTGCGAGTGCGCCTCCATGCTCCGGTTCATGTTCGACGAGCACACCATCGCGAACCTCATCTTCCTCTTCGCCTCCATGCCCTCCGCCGCCGCCGCCGCCGCTCGCCGCCGGCGAAGGTAGGGTCTCGGGTGGTCGCTGCTCCGAGCTTGCTAGGCGGCGGCGACTGCTGCTATGGCGGTGTGTGGCTGTCTGCTTTGAGATTCGTGTGGAGAGGGGGTGGACGGATGAGATGAGTTGGAGTTCGGAGGTGAGGGCTTAGGATAGTCTGGGCCGGCCCAGTTCACTGAAATACCGCGTTGGACCACGAATTTGTAGCTTTAAGACCCTGTTTTTACTTTTTTTTTACTCCAGATTACTGTAGTCTAGATTATTCAACCAGATTAAGTTGGATTGTTATAAGTTGTAGTAAAATGAAGTTTTAATACTTAAAATGAAGTTGTTTCTTTTTAGATTATTGAAGGCTGGATTATTAGGTTTGCAAGTCTAAAAAAAAGTGCAGCGGCATTGGTGGGTAATTTCTACCCAATAATATAGGAAAAGCTCACCTATATGAGCTTATTAGATTGTACCAATATGGACTCCAGATTATAATAAGCTGTTTCAATAATCTGTATGTTTCTTTCAGAATACTTCAAATAATCTGGATTATCATAATCCCAAGCTGAAAAAACAAGGCCTAAGTCTTCTCTCTTTTTGAGCTGATTTTCCTCCATGAAAACCAGAAGAATCAGGTGTAATGCTGATAATAAAAGGTAAAATACCAAAAGAAAAAGATTTTGTCGTAATGAGATAGGCTAAAACCCTATTTTCAGACATAAACCTATTGGTATTATAGTTGAAACCTGAGGTTTCAGTCTACCCCGTTTCCGAATGATATTTTTTGTTCATTTTTTTTAAAAAAACGCCTATATATCCAAAAGAAGGAATGCAATCCAATATAGTAAAAAGAACATGGGATTTGATCAATTGAAAAAAAACAACCAAAAAATTTACAGGTCTTCTATATTTATGTTATTGACGGTTAATAAACCACTAAGATAAGAGCATGGAAAATAAGAGATTATATGGCCAATATGTACCTAAATCATTATAATTTATAATTTCATACTTTTTTCTTTCACATAAACTAACCAACATCATACAAAGAAAAGAGGAGTGAGTATGATCAAAATTTATGAAGGTTAAAATATGAGAACGAAATGCGTGCTACAGTTCATAAAAATCGACTCTTTTTTTTTGAGCAAAATTTCATAAAAATCGACTCAAAGTTTCTCCTACACCTGCGAAAGAAAGACCTAAAACCCTCCTCACACTTCACAGTGGGACCCACCGCCGCTCGCCCTCCTCTCCTCCTCCGTTCTCCCACCAAGTAGGGTTCCGTTCCGCCGCCATGGCGCGCGCCGCCGCCTCCAGGCTCGCCGCCGCGGCGACTTCCTCCTCCTCTACGGTGAGTAGTCTAGTCCCTTTCTCCTCCATCTGGACCCCGATTCACTCACGGCTAACCTCCCCCTTTCCCTCCTCTCCGCCAGCTCGAGCTGTTCTCCCGCCATCTCGCCGCCGCTTCGTCGGCGTGGGGAGTCGCTTCGTCGAGGGCTCCTCCCAATCAAGGTGAGCTTCCACGCATTTCGGGCGTGGATTGATTGAATGTCGTCTCTATGTTAAGTGTGTGCTGATCCGGTTGGATTGGACAGGGACATGGAGGGAGACGAGGGGCGGCGCGAGCTTGTGGTGCCCTACCAGATCGTTCCATGGTACGTTCTCTTGTGGTTTCGATGTTTTTGTTGCGTCTAGTATTCATGCTTTGCATTTGGTGATAGAGAATAGCTAGCAATTCGAGTTTGGCGGAATTCATTTTTATAGCCGATTTTACTAGAGTGGAAAGTAAAAACTCAAACACACGATTTAATTTTAGCTTGATAACTTTCAAATGAAACCAAAGGCAGTTCTAAGGGGATTTGGTGGTAAAGGTCTGGGTACTGCGTTGTGCTATCCTTTTAGGTCATTTTGGTATTTACCCTTGGACAGTAAACATAACTTTGAAGTGTTTGTCTGGTAACTCTTATGTATGTTAACTTGCCGAGTCACTAGAGACTACATAATCTTAAAAAATAATGTCGACAGATGTATTAACTATAGTACACATGTTGCACTTACTGACTTGTTGACAATGTCTCGACCAACATTTGGAAGGTTTGCTCTCTCTTATTTCAATTTACTGATTAAAATGAGCAAAATTTGTTACTTTTTATTATTTTATATTTTACTATGAATAGGGCATTGCTTTATACTTTCTATTTGTGCATATTTACTTGAGCTCTTTATGATAGCTGCGGATGCCATTTGTCTGAATGAAAGAACAAAACTCAGCCTTGATGGATATACAAATTGTTAAGACATTTGCCATGTGTATGCTTAAATTGTCTTGTTTGCTGTTTCCCTACAAATGTATTTGTGCCTTTTTAAGGTGACACTCAACTGCAATGCTTCCTTTACTGTTTTTGTGTGGTTTTGTTGTTTTTGTGAAATTCCATATTTATTCTGTTTAGCTGTATGATAATTGATTTTGTATTTGTATGATTTTAGCCACAAGGAGAATGAATACAAGAGATTACTATGATGTTCTTGGAGTGAACAAGGATGCATCTGCATCAGACATAAAGAAGGCATATTATGTGGTATGCACATATATAATTTTTACCTTTTCTCTTTAAGACAATGCTATTTTTATTACATGAAATTTTATTGAATGTCTGGAGAGTTGTGGTCCTTCACAAATATATATGTATCAGAATGTTGAATGTGAACTGTGTGGTCTAAATTCTAAACCAAATGTACAGAGAAGTTTAATCTGTCGTTGGCTTTCCACAATATGCTTTTATTAATGCTTAAGTTTTGTAATCTATAATTTTGGCCGTAGTGTTTGAGAACGGTGTACTAGTTTGATTCTCTCCAACTTCAGATTAGCAAGGAAAAGCTGTTATCTTTCCTATGGCTTCCTCAACAGTTTCTGGTGTTTACTGGCTGTCCGTCTGGCACCATTTGAATGTTGCAGCATGGGATGGCCATACCAAGTTTAAAATTTTAAGGGGCTTCTGCAGAGTAGATTAGGCACACAGCCATGGACATTTGCATACCAATGGCCAGCTGTACATACTAAGCAAGAGCTGTGTATGTAGTTGCTTGGTGTTTTTAACACACTAAATAA
This sequence comes from Leersia perrieri, assembly GCA_000325765.3. NCBI lineage: Eukaryota > Viridiplantae > Streptophyta > Magnoliopsida > Poales > Poaceae > Leersia > Leersia perrieri. Next base: position 2,773,893 of record CM002479.1, read on the forward strand.
TGTATCCATATTTTCGTTTTTGGAACTGTGCATTTGGCCATTTGCAGCCACGCTATACTCATGCCCACCTGTGGATTTAGCGTGCACGTCAAGAATGAGGAGGAACACTTGATCCTGATGCTAACGCTGAGAACTTCTAGCATTTTGTCTATTGATAATATACACATATTACAACAACCCCCCACCCCCTAAAAAAATGTTTTGTCAGATTGGTGTTCTGCGAGGTGTGAAATTCTTAGTCCTATTATTTGAATAGACCATTAGGCAGACAGGTTACTTCCTGAAGAAGCTTAGCTGATGGGGCTCATGGGAGAAGATATCCCTCCCACACAAGATAATGTGTCCCTAAAATCATATTCCAGTAATATTTCTTAATTCTTATTGAGTGGTCAGGGATTTACCGCATGCTTTGCTACGTTATATTTTCAATAACTTGTGTTTTTGTTAAACAATGCACATGATCTTTGGTTCAGTGTGTTCCAATCCATTTTCTGTACAATTTCTTTTTTTTTTAACTTATAAAATTTTAACTAAACCCATCAATGCTTCTCCAGCTCGCAAAGAAGTTCCACCCTGATACTAATAAAGAAGATGCTAATGCAGAAAAGAAATTTCAAGAAGTTCAGCGTGCGTATGAGGTATGGAGTCCTGTAAATATATTAGTTTTATTTGGTTAAGTGTAGCACATTCTTATTATGAAGGGTGCTATTTATTGTGCTTATCTCAGGTTTTGAAGGACGAAGATAAGCGTGAAACATATGACCAGGTTATTAACTCTTTTCTATGATAATAACTTCTGCTATGTGGCATGCTCTTATTTTTTAAGTTGCTTATGTTGCTTGTCTTTCTTTTACGTTTTTGCAATTGATTGTTTACCTGGATTTTATTTTTATTGTGACTGTTTTGTTTCAGCTTGGAGCAGAAGCTTATGAGCGCCAAGCTTCAGGTGGTGGCCCAGATGATTTTTCTGGGAGTAATCCATTTAACGACATTTTCAGTGATGTAAGAATAGTCATATTTCTTGTTTTGTATCCATAAATTGTCTCTGGCCAATTTCAGGTTTTCATCGTAAACTCTCTATGTTTAAAGTTGAAACCATGCATGAGGTCCATCATATACAGAATAAGATATTTGACATGCTTGCTTGATTACCTTGTATCCTGAGGTTTTGTATGACAAGTGGAATTGAAAAGAAAACTTAATAGAGGTGATATTGAAAACATTGCACTGCAGTTGATGGAATCTGAAAATCTAATGTTGTTCCTTTGTTTCCTCAATGCAAGGTCTATGTTTAAATAATTGAATATGTAATGAACTAGTACTCTGATGTTATAAAGTAGTTATCAATGATAACCTTTTATTTCGAGGACCAAACATGACCAGAACTAACTCTCAAATTCAATGTCTATATCGGCCAAAATTTCTGATTTTTTCTGTTTTTCCATGTGTAATTGTTTCGATACAGTATCTATTATACCACATGCCTGATAATATTTATTTTGCCATGTCAACCAGATGTTTGATAATCCTTTTGGGACGAGAGGAGGACAAGATGTCAAGGTTCTATTGTTGTTCATAAAATTATTTGCTTAACAACAAAAATATGATGATTGGGTACTTATTCTTTTCTCTTTGCCCCCCTCAAATATAGGTTCCACTTGAACTATCGTTCATGGAAGCTGTCCAAGGCTGCAGAAAAACTATTACATATGAGGCTGATATTTTCTGTGATACTTGCAGTATGTGTGTCACTTATTTATTATTTCCTTCTTTGATGCAGGACATGTTGATTATCTTTGTCCACCCTGTTTGCTTGTTTTTGGCTTAAACTTGTCATTTGTTTGATGCAGATGGAAGTGGTGTTCCTCCTGGCACTGTACCTCAAACATGTAAAGCTTGTCGAGGTGCTGGTGTGGTATGTATCCTTTGAAAAAAATCTTTTCCCAGAGTATATCACATATGGATATGCATCTATTACTTTGGCGACCTTCAAAATATTGTTGTTTTTTTTTTGGGATTTCAAAATGTTGTCGTTGAATGCAGATATTCATGCAGAGGGGTATAATGAGTATAGAAACTACTTGTTCTCGGTGTGGTGGAAGTGGGAAAATTGTGAAGGTGAACTTCTGCTTTAATTACATATTTTTTCTATTTGTTTCTTGAAGGTTTTATTAGTACTTGATCATAAGTAAAGCCACATCTGCCAGTCTTTATTTCGACAGTTTTAGTGAGAAATGATAAACATCACTCCTATGAGTGTACTTAGTTCGTTAGGATAAGATCTAACTGGCATTTTAAGTTATACCTTTGATACTATAAATAATTTGGTATGGTAATTCTATCCTTAAAACCCTCCCTATGTGATTTCTCCCTCCGTCCCAAAAAGGATGCATTCCTGGCTATGTCCAGATTCAAACCCAGGAATGCGTTGTTTTGGGGACGGAGGGAGTATGTCCCTATGTGATTTCTACACAAATTAATCATGCCACATACAAGAGATTGTTTGTTGCCAAACTTGGTTTATGGTTTATCTAGAATGTCGATGTTTGGTTCTAGGAGCCTGATTTGTTTTGTATTCTATTATTTGCTTGAAGAATTTTTGCAAGACATGCAAGGGTGAACAACTAGTGAAGGGAAAAAAATCACTCAAGCTCGACATAATGGCTGGTAAGACAAATTCAACTATACCAATTTATGTGCATGCATGTGTGACATGTGATGATGTTAATCCTGCCTTGTAATTGTAAAAAATTCATATGCTTGTTTGCTGGTTGGTGGCTTCACCAGCAGCAGAAATGTATACTTGTGTGGTCAATCAATTGGTCATACCAGTGATTCCAACTTTACTAGTCCACTTGACACAATGCTGATGTGACTTTAATTTTCCAATCACGAACTAATAATGTCAAGAAAGATGGTGTTCTAGAAAACAAATGAATCATATCACCATTCCCCAAGATGCGCTTCTGTTAAATCATTTTACCTTTTCTATCATTGTTTCTCTCTTTGCTTCAAGTATTCAAGTGTACATATTTATATTGGAGTATTTATGGCAGTACTTGCATTTTGGGTGCAATATAACTGGAACACCTTTTTCAGGTATTGATGAGAATGACACTATGAAGGTTTGTGGCAAAGGTGGTGCAGATGTTGAGCGTAATAAACCTGGTGATCTTTATGTTACTATCAAGGTTTGGTTCCTTTTTTAATTCAAAATACAAACTTTTTGTAGTCAGTTTGTCAGTCCCTTGCAACTGAACTTTGTATTCATTTTCCTAATACAGATCAGAGAGGATCCTATCTTCCGTAGAGAAGGCAACCATGTGCATGTTGATGCTATTATAAGCATTGCCCAGGTCACCACTCTTTCCGTTTCCTTGTTTGTTATTGTTATGATTATATTTGATATAGGTCTTCACATATACATTCCATGTAAATTGCACCTGTGTTTTTTTCGTAAAAAGGAAAATCATGTAGTGCATGATGACTAATTCTGCTGTCTATTATACCATATATCATGACTGATTACTAGATGTAATACTGCTTGATTTTCAGGCTGTACTAGGTGGAACTGTTACCGTACCAACCCTTACGGGCAATGTTTCAGTCAAGGTATAATTTCATTTTGATGTTTAACCATTGTTATCCAGTCATTTACTTGATGCAGCTATCTATTTCCCAAAGGCTTACCGTGTTTGTGGTATTTTCTGATCAGGTTCGCCAAGGTACCCAACCTGGAGAGAAGGTTCTCCTCCGGGGCAAAGGTTGGTTATTACAACTTCGCCTAGAAATCCTTTGCCCAGATACTTGGATTTGTTACATTATATATTTGGTTTTTACTCTATGATATCTAATGAAATAAAGTGCTCACTAAGTACATTGTTGTGATAAACGTATTTTTTGCTTAAAAAACTACAGGAATAAAAGCACGGAATTCCCCAGCCTATGGGAATCAGTATATTCACTTCAACGTCCGAGTTCCAACGTACGTATGATGCATCTTCAAACTAGAGTTACATAATTACATTGACTGAAGAATTTCTTGCCATTCCTATAAACTGACATTTTTTTTCGTCTCCACAATTTTTACAGGGAAGTGACACAACGTCAAAGAGAGTTAATGGAGGAGTTTGATAAAGAGGAATGCAACGAAGAGAGAGTTGCAGCTGCCTCTGGATGAAATTTTGGCTTGCCCATTCGTTGATTATTATACATAATAAGTCGATAGCCGCAGCCCTTATTATAACGGCTAGGTATACCGTATACATGATGTAGTCTTTGGAGTGCAGGTTTTTCGTTGTTTAATATGCACGCTAAAGCTAAATTATTGTAACCTTTTAACCTTCTACTTATTATTATGGCATTGATGTATTAACAACTAGACCTAGGAATAGATGATAGCAACATTCCTAAATGAGAATGCATCTTCTGCCAAAGGAAGGACATGCCGTTATCAATTTTTTTTGTTGGCGGTCAAGGTGGGTTGGAACATTGCGATCTATTTTTTTTTATATGACGATCCTTTTTTTTGTTTGTATGGACGGGACTATCTATTTTTTTTTTGTTTGGTTAGATGGATGGGATGAACTGTAACATACCAATCCTATAAACCTGAGAGCCAAATTTAAAATTTGATGCATCATGTGGTTGTGAATTGCTTTTAATTGTTTTTGCTTCTTAATCATCTCATCATCACATGTGATAATAGGCCTAGGAACACAAAACAATTAATATAATTACATCCAAAAATTCTACAAAAATTCTCAAAAATGCTTTGACATGT
>CM002479.1:2778775-2796581 GCA_000325765.3 Leersia perrieri
AGGACTGGCAAGCTATCGGCCTTCTATCCCCTTTGTTCCATTCTCGGTGTCATGTTTATTATATGAGGCACTCGGTTCGCCGTCATGTACGCGTGAGGTTATGGTGGCTATTATGCGTGTATGGATCCCACCTAACAGATATCGCGGTGACGTGTGCGTATGAGTGTAGTATATATAATAGATATGGTGCCCCACATGAACATATTAAATTACTGATATATAATTATATATATTAATTATCATTGATCTTATTATTCTTGGTACTAATTAACAACATAACATATCAACTATACCTAATTAATTCTAATTTTGAAATAATAATTACTAATTAATAACAAAATATGCTAATTATCACTAAACAATCACTAATTATCGTTGTTAGAGAGGGTGGATGAGTACATCCATTCAGCATCTACATGGAATATTTCCTTCTTATTTCCTTCTTAGGCAGTCCTATCTAATCTTGTCCATGAACCAAATGGATAAAAAAAATTAGACGGCCATCTCCCATCCATGCAAATCCCTCCAACCAAACGGATCAGCAACATTTGCTAGCTTCGTCTTCTCTGGTACTATGTGGCAAAACTCCTACGACACCATTTCTTTTAAAACTCCTTATACTCCCATCGTCTTAAAAACCAGTTACTAGTTTTATTATTGTTGTTATTTTGAGATGGATGTAGTATAATTTTAGGCCTTATTTGAAGCAAATGTCTTTTTTTAAGTTTTACGGAAGTTAAATTAATTCATACAAAAAATACTGTAAAAATCAATATGTACTAAACTGTCCCATGAAAATTATGCTAAGCTAATTTTATCACAGCAGTTCATTACAACTCTGTCCATTTCATATTGTAAAAGATTTCGACCTCTTCAACTCTTATCTAAATCCACTAACATCCAAAAAAAACTAGCCCTATGGAACACATGTGGAGCATGTACACCGATCTATCTATTTAAAAGCTGAAATGTCTTACGATATGGAAAAGAGAAAGTACCTGCCAGTGTCACATGGAGTTCGTAGGTTTATTTTAGAAGTTATCATGGAATTATTTTTTTCAAAATTTAAATGATTTAACCTATAGACCATGAAAATAAGGCCAATCCCCGTCTCTCCTATTACCGGCAGCCATGAAAGTCAGTTTTTTTTCTTATCTCAAGGTATTTTTCGAGGGCTCCTGGTATAAACCATTGAAAGTCGCATTCGCATCATTTCGATCTACGAAGCACATCATATCAGTCATTGGTGGGCCAAATTGAAAAAAGGATTTAGTGGATTTGTTTGGCAGCCATTGGCCATTGGGCATTGCTGCTGCAGTGCAGCAGCAGCTACAGTACTTTAGCACCATCCCAATAACACCCAACAACAGCTGAGGGTTTATTTCGTGTTTTATCATGTTGATTGTGGTTTCGTCTCATGCAGTGCAGCCGAACTCGTTGATGGATTAGATGTGGTTCGAATTCAGTTGCGGACCAGTCTTCCATTTGGCGGCGGGTGGACTGTTTAGCAGGCCAATCCAGTTGTGGACTCGTAATTCCGTTCCGGCCCATAGATAATGGGCTTATTTTGGGCCGAGGAGCTTAGGCCCATCAAGGAGAAGAGAAGATTTGGTTGGTGGGGCCAGGAGAAACACCGGCCGCATAGTAACCATACGAAACCCAACTCTTGTCCCTTCCCGAGGCGCCGATTCGTTCCACCACCGCCGCACTCATCTCCTCCTCTCCCAATCCTCCGCCCTCCACGCCGCGCGGCGATCACCGCCGCCGCCTCACTCAAGGTACGCGCCTGCGCCCTCCCTTCGCTGCGGCGGTCGCAGATGATTGATAGGGGGGCATGGATAGATATTACTCCAGTCTACAGTCGCATGGAGGAATCGAGAGCACTATTGCACTGTTCCGGCTGCCTGATGTGATGGGATTCATAGCTTTTCGAGAGGGGGAAAAAAATCAAATTCTTTCTTTTCTAGGCATTGCATTGCGTCCTATAGATGCTAATTGAACTGCCAAACAATTTAATTATTCACCTAGGTGAAAATAATTTTCTTTTTTTTTATAACCAGTCAAATTCAATGGGCCTCCTAAAGGACGAACATTGCAGTTTGTTAGTTGCATGTGGATTTTTTTTTAAAAAAAACACTCTTACATATTGTAATCTGGCTTACCTGAAAGTTCAATTATCCTTCTTTTCTCTGTGTGTTCACCTTGTGAAGATTATCTTTCGTTGGCAGGTTCATTGTTCAGTACACATGAAACAATCTGTACTCAACCACCCATAATTTAGTGCAGCTGTGAGAGAGTAATCTTGAATAAGTATGAACCCTTATTTTGTTGGTCTTCTTGTCCCCATTGCGGTATCCCTTCTCCTCCAGAAGAGGAGAAAGGCTCTCAAGATGAGGGGAGTGCCAGTTGATGTGGGTGGGGAACCCGGGTATGCAATCCGCAACCATCGGTTCAAGCAACCAGTTGAAACTCACTGGGATGGTGTCACCACGCTCGCTGAGCTGTTTGAGCAGTCTTGCAAGGAGTATGTCCACATGCCGCTCCTCGGTACCAGGAAGCTCATCTCGAGGGAAATAGAATCATCACCTGATGGGAGGTCCTTTGAGAAGCTTCATCTTGGAGAGTATGACTGGAAGTGCTATGCTGAGGTCTTCAAAAGCGTTTGCAACTTTGCGTCTGGACTGATTCGATTACGCCATCAGAAGAGTGAGCGTGTTGCTATTTTCGCTGAGACACGGGCCGAGTGGCAGATAGCTCTGCAGGTAGTCCCCTGTTTCTTCTTCTGCAATTGTTTGATATATGGTATATCTGTGCATTTATGCTCTATTCCTGTGGAGATGTGAAGGGGCATACTGTTTGTCTCTTAAGTTATGAGAATGCAATGCATTTATATATAGTGGAACATGCATAGATTGTGTATATTGAAAATGAGTGCTCTGCACAGGGTTCCATCCTGAAAAACTCTGCAATTGCAGGTGTTGTGCTCTGCTAATATGCTTATTTAAATGGTGGAAAATCAGCAGCATTCAACTAGTAATTTCCTCACAATAAAAAGTATTGAACTAATAATTCAGAATGATGGTGCAGTTTTTTTAAGAATTATCATGTAAAGTGCAGAGCAGGATATTCAGATTTGTCAATTGGTGGCCCCACAATATTTTACTATCTTATGACGTGTGAGTAACTGATAGTAGGAGGTGTGATGGTATGGGCTACCTTGTGTATATTACATGTTTTCATCCTTGAACATACCATGAAAAGTATAGTGCCTTATGAAGATACTATGTCATGTGCATATATAATTTACAAGTGGTTTCATTTAACATGCATTAATCCTGATTGTGTTTGCTACTTTCCCCCCTATTAGTAATTTAATGTTGTGATCAATCCTGTTCCTGTTCCATTGAGATCTGAACTTGAGTTTTCTCTGAGTTACTATTCTTCTATTTTCAAGGCATGCTTCAGGCAAAATATTACAGTTGTCACAATCTACGCTTCCTTGGGGGAGGAAGCACTGTGCCACTCACTAAATGAGGTCAGTACATTCATTTTTGTCTCACACTGTCTGTAATGGTCATGTGGTCTGTTTCTAGCTTTCTATGAAGATAGAGATTTGTTCTTGCCAATTTTTATACAGAAATGCAGAGAACACTTTTCAGCAGTCGCTAACATTTTGTTCCAAAAACTATTTCCTAAAGTAATTAAATATCTTTGATATTCTTTGATTTATATTGAGCTAATTTTTCCCTTCTATACTCCAGACTGAGGTTACTACTGTCGTATGTGGTCAGAAAGAGCTGAAAAAAATGATTGATATAAGTGCGCAACTTGACACTGTAAAGCGAGTTATCTATATCAATGAGGAAGGAATCTCAGCTGAAGTTTCTTTAGCCCAAAACAGCACAAGCTGGGTAATTGAGCCGTTTGAGGACGTAGTTAGATTGGGAAATGAAGCACCTGTTGACGCAAACATGCCTCTCCCATCTGACATAGCAGTGATAATGTATACAAGTGGTAGCACCGGACTGCCTAAGGTTTGCCCAACCTCCCTGGTTGTCCAGTTTTCTCCTTTTAGTAATCTTTATGCTATAAATATGCCTTCTACTTCTAGGACTCATGTTGCAATTACTTCAAGATATACAACATTATAAATATCATTTAATTTTATTTTCTTATAATGAACTAACATATACTATTTTTTTTATAGGGAGTTATGATGACTCACCGCAATGTCCTGGCTACACTTTCAGCAGTTATGACCATTGTGCCTAAACTTGGCAGGAAGGATATATACTTGGCCTACCTCCCACTTGCACACATTCTTGAGTTGGCAGCTGAGGTGACTCTTTAATGGCATCCCAATATATTTACATCATCGGTTGCTTAAGATTAATTCACTGTGTTGAAAAATATTTTTCAGGCGCTCATAGCTGCTGTTGGGGCTTCTATAGGATATGGATCACCTTTGACCCTGACTGATACATCAAACAAAATAAAAAAGGGAACATTAGGTGATGCTTCTGCACTCAAGCCAACACTGATGACTGCTGTACCTGCTATACTTGATCGTGTTCGTGATGGTGTGAGAAAAAAGGTATTACACTTTTATGCCATTCCGTGCAATGTTCTTCATTTTAATTCTTTATTTATTGGTTGTTTTTTTTTCATATGGGGATGGTTTTAGGTGGATACAAAGGGTGGTGTTGCAAAGCAATTATTCGATGTTGCATATAGCCGTCGACTTGCTGCAGTCAATGGAAGTTGGCTAGGTGCGTGGGGATTAGAGAAATTACTATGGGATATGCTTGTCTTCAAAAAGGTGTGTGCAGTTTTGGGAGGAAAAATTCGCTTTGTACTTTCAGGAGGAGCACCTCTATCGGGCGATACCCAGAGATTTATCAATATATGCCTTGGGTAAGATAACGAATGCCATCACCACATATTGTTAGTTGCAATTATCTTGACCATCCTTGTTTATTATTTCATACATTTAAACACAATGAACTTCATTTATTTGTTTCAACATGCAAAGACCTAGAAATTGACGAGTTCGTGCAATTTCAGGGTTCCAATAGGGCAAGGGTATGGTCTGACTGAGACATGTGCTGGAGGAACATTTTCTGAGTACGATGACCCTTCTGTTGGTCGTGTTGGTGCTCCATTACCTTGTTCGTACATTAAGGCAAGTTTTGTTTTCTTAGCCATAGTCTGTTTTCAGATAGATTCAATTTCTGAAGAAACCCTTGTGAGTTGAAGTCTTGAAGATCTACATATTTGAAAGAATATGCTGATTGTTTTGGTTTTGAGATGTCTGACAAGCTCATGCTTTGACATTTGTAACTCACAATTATTTTTTCAGTATGATATCTGATTGATTTCCATGATATGGTAATCACTATTATCTGTTGACATCTCACAATGCTTGACATGTTTGCAATTATATTATCCAGCTGATTGACTGGTCAGAAGGTGGATACTTGACTAGTGACTCACCAATGCCTCGGGGAGAGATTGTCATTGGTGGTCCTAATGTAACTAAAGGCTATTTCAAGAGTGAAGCTAAAACAAGTGAAGTCTATAAGGTATTGTCTTGTTACCAATATGTTCGAAAACTACTTCACGGCTCATACTAGTAACCTTCTATTCACAATAATTTGCATAACCTTGTACGTCATATATCTCATGAAGGATGACGAAAGAGGTATGCGATGGTTCTACTCTGGTGACATTGGACGCTTCCACCCAGATGGCTGCCTTGAAATCATTGACCGTAAAAAGGATATTGTGAAGCTTCAACACGGTGAATATGTGTCTCTCGGGAAGGTGAGCAATAGTCTTTTTCTGGTCAGACTATTAATTGTTAGCACTTCTTAACTGATTGGATCATCACAGGTGGAGGCCGCTCTGATTGTGAGCCCATATGTGGAGAACATCATGATTCATGCTGATCCTTTCCACAGTTACTGCGTTGCACTAGTGGTAGCTGCACACAGTGAGCTGGAAAACTGGGCTTTGCAGCAGGGAGTTGCGTACACTGATATCGCAGATTTGTGCCAGAAGCCAGAGGCTGTTAAAGAAGTGCTTGCATCATTATCAAAGGTTTGTGTTTTTGACTCGGCCAACAATTCTGTAGGATGCATCCTTGGGTGAACTCCAGATCTCACCTAGTTTCACCCGCTTAGTAGTAGATTTCAGCATACTAATTTGAAAGCAAGCTGGAATTTGAAAATCATGTCTACTCTTAGGACAAGAAATTATACTCTACTAATGTTCAAAAAAAAAAGAAATTATACTCTACTGACACACACTTGCTATATTCAGGCGGCGAAGCAAGCGCGGCTGGAGAAGTTTGAGATCCCAGCCAAGATCAAGTTGATACCTGAGCCATGGACCCCGGAGTCTGGCCTTGTCACTGCTGCCCTCAAGCTCAAGAGGGAGGTGATCAGGAAGACGTATGAGGACGATCTTGCTCAGCTGTACGCCTGATGATCGATGCTGATTGAAACTTACTCTTTTTGACACTCACAGCTACTGTAGGGCAGAGCTCTTGTGAGTCAGTAGACTGGAGATATCTAGTCTGAAATTTTGGAGCTGTGGTTCTTTGATCTTTCGAGCTAGCTAGCCCAATTTGTTCAGCCTCATTTCACACTTCTGCGTCTCTGCTATAATCTCTTGTGAATTCTCATTTTTCAGAGGAAAAGTGCCTCCTTGGCAATTTTAATTCACGAACACTTGATACTACTGATTATGGGACTATCATGATTGCGAGGATAATTACTCCCTCCAATCAAGATTATGTGGTTATCATGATCGTCATTTTGTACATATTTCAAATTAAACTTTTGAAACCTTGGATATACTCATATATATATGTTTGGTTTGAGGGATGAAATGAACTTGTTTTTCTGTTTGGTTTGAGGGATAGAGATGGGTTGTACTAATAAAATTATAATATAAACTAGTTATACAGATTTTTGCAATGAAAATCTATGTATTACTAGAAACATCTATGCATTATTACAAGATGGGTGTATAGATAAGTTACTAATGTAGAATAGCCAAGTTGGCCTTGCCGGTCATTTCTATCGCTAGCATTCTGCCATTATAGATATTATCATGTCATGCAATGCAAGCACACATAAATTAGGGTATTAATTTATTTCCTAAATTTTACTAGGAATGTACACCGACACTAATAACATTTTTTTTTTCCCAAAATGAAGCAAGAGAGCTAATAGTTCTAGCTGTCTATCATCTCTCGTCTCAGATAAATTCATTGCCGGCATGTGTGTATCTAGTACTATCTACTTCCAACAAGAGAGGAGGTTTGCCTGATTTTAAGCAGTTTGTAGTTGTCCCACCAACATTTGGACCCACTTACTGTGGTCTACATATCAGTTACACACTGCAAGCTGTATAAAGTCAAAGGATCCACCTCAACAAACTGTAGCCCTTCATTCAACCACCTCTTTTCTCTCAGCCTTGGCAGTCGCATCGCAGCTCATGGCTTAGAGATGGACGAGTGCGCACACGATGATGGCATACCTGCATGAGGACAATGCTAGCGGTTTTCCCTGTCCTAGCCTTCTTCTTTCTCAGCTCTGGTTACTAGTGGGTGATACTTCTGATCAAAAAGTTCATGATTTGGAGTAGCAAGTTTTAAAGATTTGGTTGAGTATATTGTATACCTTGTTTTAAGTGGATTTGACCTTGATTGTTGCGGATGTTGGAAACAATATGAACTCTGAGCAAACTAAGCGTGCATATATAAAAAAAACAATAACAACATGCAACAATCTAATGCCAACTGAGGATCTAGCTAGGCTTCGAAGCTCATGGGGGAGCTTACAGGATAAAAGCGATGGATGAGACAGTAGATGTGGTTTTATGATGTATGATACAATTATAATGTATAATGATCTAACTAGAAATTTGGATTAAATTGGTCCGATATCTACATACACCAAAATAGATACCATATATTTTATTGATGTCTTCATCAGTCTGTTACTATCAGTAAACTTTTGAAAAGGCATTACCAAATCCTCACTCTTAGTCACTCTTGATCAAATCTCTAGCAAACTATCGTGTCTGTTTACATGCATAGTGACAGGTTAACTTATTTCAATATATGTTCATAGACAGTATAGATAAGAAAAAAAATCAAAGTTCTTGTTCCTATCGAAAAGAATCGACGTACGAATCTGTAGGATAGAGACAAATGAGACACTGAGTGTGCTATTATGGTATATGATTCAATCATATGTTACTTTACGGGTGCGACTACACATCGGCCGCACACCTGATTGCTCTATGCAACGCCCCCCTAAAAATAGATAATTATGCTTCCCACCATGCTTCCGAAAACGGAAACCGCAAATCCTCCCACGCAAACCCACCCACCCCTCCCCTGCATGCGCGCAGCATGGTCCACCAAAACCCTCCAAACAACGTCGATTCCCCCACCTCCCCATGACAGCCGCACCTCCCCTGCCACCCGACAGCCGGGAGAGAAAACAAAGCAGCAGAAGAAAGATGAGAGAAGGGAAGAAAACACCAAATCAAAAAAGACATATAACAACATTATATCCTGGACTCTTTACAGGTCTTTTTCAGCATCCTTATATTCTGGAGCATATAAAATTCCGTAACTTTCATGCACTAAAAGGTTACATATCACATGAATTAGCTAAAGTATACACTCTTGGGAGTTGGGACATCAAAAAAAGATACTTTCTACTGTCTTCCACGGCTTTTCTTCTATGTTTCTGAAGAAAGAAATACATGTGAACTTACAATTCTTATTCCCCCCACTGAATATGTTACATCCAGGTAGAACTAAAAGTACTTCCTCCACTAAATAAGTTACATCCAGATTAAACTAAGAAATTACTTCCCCTATTGAATAACTTACATCCATGATAAGCTAGAAATACTTCCTGTATTGAAAAAGTTACATCCATGCATAACTAAAATTACATCACACTGCATAACATTTTTGTCTTTTCCTTCATGTATTTCTTCTCTTTGACTTGTACTGCATAGAAACATTGAAACAATATTACTTCTCATAATATTTGACAAAACACTTAAGAGGAATGTAAGTTTCAGTATAAGTTACATCCAAGAAAAAAACTTACATCCAAATATAACAAAGAATACATCATATATCCTTAAAAAGTTACATCCCCTAAGTACTTAAAAAATGTAACCGCCAGGCATGACAAAATTACATCACCCACACACACCAGATGAAAATTACATCCCCACAGTCATGAATTACATCCTTCAAGATATAAAGCTACACCCTCTAAGCAATAAAAGTTACATCCCACTAAGCGTTAAAAAGCCTGCATAGAAACATTGAGAAGAAGTTACTCATAATATTTTTTGACAAAACACTTAAAAGGATTGTAAGTTTAGGAGAGGTTACATCTTAGAGCAGAAAAACTTGCATCTAAATATAAGAAAAGTTACATCCTGTTATTATTAATTTTTTGTGTGCGCATGGGGTGGGGGGGGGCACTAGTGCTCTCTTTCTACATCCCAAATCAGAAAAAAAAAACAATGTGTTATATCCCACAAACTGTTAACATTGCATACACTCAACATGAAAGTTACATCCTCCCAACCATAAAGTTTCATCCATCCCTGATCTGTTGTCTAGGGCTTCCCCACTGTGATGCTCACCAACAGCCTCATGCCCCATGGCCGCATCGATCTGCAAGTTACGGCAGGAACCAGCCCTATGGCTTGACACTGACACGAATGCCTCTAATACCACAAAAAATCCCATGTATACCATAAATTGTGAGATCCAGGCCGTCAATAACGCGAGGGAGATGGGGAGGATGCGGATCCAGACAAACATGTGCGCTCTTCGCAAAGGAGGACATAGTGGATGAGAGCTCGGCGTAGATACGGAGGATAACACGGGGAGACCGACAGGCCAGCGCTCGACATACCTGAGCAATGTTGGATGAATGTGACCGAATGACAACAAGGACACCGAGAAAACTTTGATGCAGAGGCGGAGAAGTCCGGTGCGAAGCATAGGCAGAGAAGCTCGGTGTGTATGCGGATGTGGATGGAGGAATTGCGTCGCCGCTGCCCTCACCGTCGCCATCCTCGGATTTGCAAGGGAGCTGGCATGGATTTGGGGAACGGCTCTCTCTCCCTCTCTTCGAACAACGAAAACACTTTGGTTGAAAACGTGGGATGCATCTAGATAGCATGTGTCGTCGCTTGGATAGATCTTGCGATCCTGTTTAAGACAATCTGGCGAATGCGCAGGAGATAGATTATCTATATTCGAATCCTCGTCTGTCCATTATGATCCATCTTAAAAAAGCGTTACCAAACCCTCAATCATTCACTCCTAATCAAATCCAAAACGGATTGAATCGGAATCTAATCGGTCAGTCATGAATCCTGATTGAATCTGAAACAGATTGAATCGGAAACTACCCAATATGTTTTCGTTCATGCTGTCACACAACATTATTCAATATATAAATATATGTTTTATACACGGTCATATTAATTAATACATCCAAGTTCATGTTCATAAAAAATTGCAGTCATCACAACAGATTTGGACAAAATACTTTGGTAGGCAATTAAAGCCAACCCCATACTACCAACTTTAATGCAAGAGATAGATGACTAAGAAAAATTGAAAATGCTTTCCTTTTCCCCATTTTTACGTCATTATAGATACCAAAGAAAAGGAGAGAGAGGAAGAAACAGACAACAAAGAAAGTCCAATATCTTGCGACAGCGTCTTTTACTGAAGCTCTCCCCTTTTCCCCTCTTTTGCTGACACGCCTTGTCCGCATATCGTCCCCCAGTCTGCTTGCCGCCAGACATCCATGGCGCCAGCGGAGGTCGCGGTCCGAGGAGAAGAACTACAAGTATCCATCAACCTCTTTTCTTTCTGTGGTTGTGTGGATTGGTTGATTTACTTGATCCCTGTAACCTGAGGAGTCTAAAGATAGATCAAGGCTTCCTGCTCTCCAAGTCGGTATGGATAAAGCGGATTTAATTCAAATGGATATTGACCATACCATATTTATTTATAAGTGAATTTCAACTAGTGACATATTTGGTTGTTCCAGCTGTTGGAAATTATATGGAGTCAAAGCAGCCTCAACTCAAAGATAGACCAAATTATTGGATAATAGTGTAATATACGCATTAAAAATATATAATACCAACGAGAAGCAACAAGGTAATGTCAACCAAGGGATCCAACTGGTCTCCCAAGCTCATGGGAGAGGCTATAGGATAAAGCCACAAATGGGATACATGCTGTTGTGCTGTACGATCCAATCATATGGAATAACAATTTAACCAAAAAAATTGTATCAGCTCGGTCCAATAATCTGCATACCCCAAAATAATACCATACCTAAGTCCTCATCCAGCCGTTACTATTTGTCGAATCTATAAAAAAAAATTACCAAATCCTTAATCCTTAATCAGTCACTCATAACTTAGAGATCTAGCTAGACACCCAAGCCCATGGGAGAGTTTATATGATAAGAGCAATGAATGGGACATTAGATGTGCTTTTATGTTGTATGATCCAGTTATATGATATAATGGTCTAACTAGAAAGTCGAATTAATTTGGCTGGATAATCCGTATCCAACAAAATAGATACCATATTCAAATCCATCCATTTATTACTACCCAGTGGTAGCGGATTTATAAGAAGGTGTCACTAAATTCTAACTCAGTCGCTTCTGAGTTCTGACCATATCCAAAAAAATTATCTGGTCCATCTTCATGCACAGTGATGAATAATACAACTAAGAAATCCAAGTCCATGTTTCACTAGCCACATAAGTCGCGTGTTGCGCGACTCTTAATACCTTTTCCAAAATCTGTATATATACTATTTGCACATAGAAGACGAGGGTTACGTTTTTTTTACATGTGCATAGACTTTAATTTTCTATGAGGGATTTATTTGCTTGGTAGTCCTCTTTTTCAAAAAAAAAAATGAAGGTTTTCATTTCACTTTAAAATATTATTTTATGGTTATTAAATTATGGCATAATGAATTTATGGTAAATTCAATTTAGTTGATTTGTTTTGCAAAATATGATAAATTTGATTTTAGTTTATTAGTTTTACAAAAAGTGTGCTGCTCTTTTTTTTTCCAGATGCAACTTTGCCCATATTGTTTTGCTTGTAATAATTTTTAAAAGTTACCTTTGAACATAATTTTTCGTACTTACTTTTTTACCTTTTCGATTCATTGATGGTCAAATTTTAAAGTTTGCTCGGTAAAAATTCCAAACAGTATATATTAATGTCCGATAATATAAAGTTATGACAAATGGCAGTACAATATTATATGATATAAAAAACTAACATGTTATATTTATATTTATTTTGTAAAATTATCTAAAAGAAGATGCATGTTACATGTCGTCCATTTCTCTTCCCTGATTAATCGGTCACATCGTTTTGTTCCGGCGAGAGTTTTGGTTGTATTGTTCTCTGCCTTAATTAACTGGTCACATTGTCACATCTGAGAATTTTACCCACTTGAGGTTAGGACAACAGCGACTTTTGAAGCCTCCGGAAAACTTAGGACCTTTGACTCTTGTTTTACAACCTTTCTCTTACTGAGCCTTACGTAGATTTAACGGTTTGGATTGAATCCATGCTGCATCTGACGACATGTGTTTATCTGATGATGTGGCACACTGTGATAAGGAGAAAGATTATTCTTTTCACTACTTTAGATATTTAGAAAAGAAAATTGCAATCATGGCAAGTGACCTGGACAATATACTTATGACACAATTACATCCTACCAACTTTAATGCAAGAGATAGCAAATACAAAAAAGAAAAACTGAACATGCTTTCCTTTTTCTGAGACGAAAAAAAAAAGGAGAGAGAAAGATAGAGAATGACCAAAAAGTTAACATCATCATCCATGTACCGAGGCAGAGGGCTGACCAAAAATAAAAACAAACGACATGCCAAATGAGCCTTGAGTCTGCCATCCTTCCATAGTAAGCAAGCCTAGTACTACTATCTCAAAAGAATCAGTCCAGGTGTTTTGAGAAAAAGATCAAGTAATAAGAGTCATATATGCACTGTGCACTCCCTGGAAGTCTCTTCGTGTTGTAACTTTGTTTCTTATGTTATTTCTACCGTAGATCAATATTTATGAAAATCTATGTATTTTTAGAAACACCTATGAATTATTAGAAGCTGGATGTTGAGATAGTTGTAACGTAAAGATCAATGGCCAGGTTGGTCTCACCAGTCATTTCTATCTCTAGCATTATGCCATTTGCATGTCATGCAATTCAAGCACGCATAAACTAGGTTATTAATTAGTACTTTTATGACACAGTGCCACATATTTGAATCTAAACCAATTCTACCAACTTTAATATACAGACAATAGATAACTACAAGAAGGAAAACTGAAAAAGTTTTCCTTAAATTAACTTCTTGGAAAATCTGTATACCAAAATTGTTGTTGTATTCAAACCCATCCGGGTGTTACTATCCAACAAATTTATCAAAATGTGTTACCAAGTCCTCACTCAGTCACTCCTGACCGAATCTGAATCGGATTGAATAAAAAAACTATCCGGTCTATTTTCATTCATACTGACACATAACTTATTCGATATATATTGTATACGTGGCATATTGACTAAGATATCCAAGTTCATGTTCATATCAGAAAAAACAAATATAGTTGTCCCCAACAGATTTTGGACAATATATTTTAGTACACACAATTAGATCGAACCCAATTCTACCAACTTTAATGCAAAAGATAGATGACTACAACAAAGAAAAACTGAAAAAGCTTTCCTTTTCCTCTTTTATGTGTCACTCAAAACGCCAAAAAAAGAGGAGAGAGCAAACGACATGCCAAATGAGCATGAGTCTGACATCCCAGTAAGTCAGTAACGAAGCCTCAGTAACGACCAAGCCTACTATATCAAAAGAATATCAGTCCATGGTGTTCTGAAGAAAATCAAGTAATAACAGTCATATGCACCGTCCACTCTCTGGAAGAGTCTTCATGTTGTAACTTTGTTTCTCGTATTCATTGAAACCTTGTGTTGAAAATTCTAATAATATTGTGATGTATTTTGTAGTTGTACCGTAGATACCATGAAAATTCTATGTATTATTAGAAACACCTAACATTATTGGAAGCTGGGTATTGAGATGGTTATAATGTAAAGAATAGCCAAGGTGAGATATCACCGGTCATTTCTTTCACTTGCATTCTGCCATTCTCGTGTCATGCAATGCAAGCACACACAAACTAGGTTGTTAATTAATTACTTTCCTCATTTTTACAAGGAATGTACACCGACACCCTTTTTACCTTTTTTTCGTTCCAAACTGAGGCATGAGAGCAAAGTAGTTCTAGCTGTCTATCAATCTGTTGCTCTCTCCTCTAGTAAACACATTGTAGATATGCATATTTCGAATTAAAATTGCCGGGCTGTGTGTATGTAGCTAGTGCGCAAGCTTTAGGTGTAAATGGACATTATATGTATAAAAAGCTAAGATGCATACTATCATTATTTACCGTCCCCTATTCTCATATATTATTAGGCATGTTCTAGTATTATCATCCAAATATCTTGCATAAGTTATATGAAATATCCATTTAATCTCCTCTCAAGGAGATTAGGACTCTCCCAAGGACATATCTATTTCAAGACTGTTTGCGCAAAAGAAAATAGCAAATACCTTATGGATATTTCATAAGGGGTCTTTCTTCCTCATCGTCCAAGCCGAACTCATGGATGCATGGTTCTGCCGGGTTTAGCCTTCTTCCTAGTCAGATACGGTCAATGGTGCAATAGACACTGGTTGAAAGCTCATTGGAGTATGAGGTTTTTTAAGTTCTTTTATTCATTTGGAATCTCATCTCTGAATTTTTCTATGTAGAAAGTTTCTGCATATTGCGGGGTTTGACCGAATCGCGGGATGTCCGAAAGTGAGCTGAAAGCACAACATATCCCCATGAGCAGTGAAATATGAAAACTCACTCACTACTATTTGCGTTATCGGATCCTCACTCACTCATGACAAAATCCAAAAAAACCAGTTACGATTCATGCCGCAACAGGTAATCAACTGAGGGATCTAGCTAGACTCCCAACAAATAGAAGAGTTTTTAGGACAAAGCGATGTATACAATGCAATGTTCTTTTATTGTGTATGATCCAATTAATTCGATATAACGATGTCACCAGAAAGGTGAAATTTGGTGGAATAACCCAATTCCGACAAAATAGATATCATATTCAAATTCATCGTTTACTAACTAACGGATTTATTAAAAGATGCTATCAAATCCTGGCTCACACTCGACCATATCCAAAACTATGCGTTACGTTTTCATTCGGTGACCTATCATCAACTAAGGGACTAGCAGGACCCCAACGAATAGGTGAATTTTTAGGATAAAGCGACGAATATGGCACTATATGTTCTTTTATGGTGTACGGTCCAATTATTAGGTATACTGATCACACTAGGAAGTTTAAATTTGGCCGGATAAACCGTATCCGACAAAATAGATACCATATTCAAATCCATTGATTACTAACTAACGATTTATTGAAAGATGTTATTGAATCCCCGCTCACTCTCGACGAAATCCAAAACTATATGATACATTTTCATGCGGTGACAGGTCATCAACCGAGGGATTTAGCTAGATTCCCAGCGAATGGGAGAGTTTTTAGGATAAAGCGACAAATACAACACTAGATGTTCTTTTATGATGTACAATCCAATTATCCATTCTAATGATCTCACTATAAAATTGAAATTTGGCGGGATAACCCATACCTCCTTCCCTAAATATTTGACGCCGTTAACTTTTTTATACATGTTTGACCGCTCGTCTTATTCAAAAAATTTACGTAATTATTAATTATTTTTTAATCATTTGATTCATTGTTAAATATACTTTAAATCACATATATAGCTTTACATATTTCACAAAAAAAATTGAATAAGACGAGCGGTCAAACGTGTGTCAAAAAGTCAATGATGTCAAATATTTAGGGAAGGAGGGAGTATGACAAAACAGATATCATATTCAAATCCATCGGTTACTTCCGACATGATTTATTTATAGGCATCACCGAATCCTCATTCGTCAGGGACTGACCGAATCCAAAACAGATTGAATCAGAAACTATCCAGTCCATTTTCATGAATGGTTGACAAGTATACTTATTTCAATGTAGGTTCACACAGCTACGAAATCCAAGCTCATGTTTATATCGGACAAAATTTGCAATTTTGGCAAGTGACCTGGACAATGTACTTTATGACACATTGCCACATTTGAAGCTAAACCGGTTCTGGCAACTTTAATACAGGAGATAGATAACTACAAGGAAAAACTGAAAAAGATTATATGATATAATGGTGTAAAC
The DNA here is from genome assembly GCA_000325765.3 of Leersia perrieri. Classification (NCBI taxonomy): domain Eukaryota; kingdom Viridiplantae; phylum Streptophyta; class Magnoliopsida; order Poales; family Poaceae; genus Leersia; species Leersia perrieri. The sequence goes on from CM002479.1 coordinate 2,795,232, forward strand.
AGAAAGTCAAATTAATTTGACTGGACAATCGTTTCCGACAAAATAGATACCATATACAAATCCATCCGTCTATTACTACCCAATAACCCAGCGGATTTATAAAAATGTGTCACCGAATCCTCGCTCAGTCTCTTCCGACCACATCCAAATCAGATAAAAAGACGCCATTGAATCCTCAATGAGTTTTTTTTTTGAAGAATTAACGACGACAGGAGTTCCTCCTGCCGGAATTTATAGAAGAAGAGAATTGACCCCGTTTATAAGAGAAACTGGGCCGAAAAACCGTACAAGCGCGTGGTTAATTAAAGGAAAACCGGCAAAACCTAAGCAGAAGAAAGGGAAGAAAAACGGCTTGCAACGACTGAACACCTCGATCCTGCACAAGTCATCGTTGCCGAGCATTGCAAGGGCAAGCAGCTCCGACTTCTAAATGCCAAAACGAGAGAACGATAACCACCTAACTAGCCAACCTGTGGAGCAGAACCTTCTGAGAGAAGCCTCCAAGAAGGAAAACAACATCAAAGACCTTGTCCGACGCTTGTCCAAAATGGACTAGGTTTTCACCTGAAAGGGAGAGAAAGGGAGAGAGAGCCTTCGTAACGATACCTCCAAGAAGGAAACGGTACCCGCAGGCGTCGATATCGTCCGCCATGGTCGAGGACCAGGCAGAGCTTTCGCCCAAAACTCTCTCAAGTTCTGCTCCACATCCATCCTCTTGCCTTGTTATCAGGAAGTTTGCTGAGAGTTATCGTTGCCGAGCTTGCCACTCCCGGCCAAGCAGCTCTGACTCCTCCACAACGAACAACATAACAACATGGAGAAGGCCACCTCTCCCGCACGAGGCAACAAGTCTCGCACAAGAACACAAACTGTTGCAAGCCAGCTGAAAGAAAACAAAGTCGTAGGCCTTCCAACTTTCACCGTGCAGTACTTTGTTGACAATTGAAACACTTCCTGAGGGCCTCCTCACGGGAAGAGGGGAGGAGTCCCGAAGGGGAGGGAGAGGAACGATCAAGGGAGTACCCACACGCCAAAAGACAAGCTTCCGACCTGAAGAGAAACTGGGCCTCCTGGATGACCATCGAGAGATAATGACCGCCACGAGCTCGACGACCGGCAAGAGAGACACGGACAACACCCATCACCCCACTCGGAACCACGGAGCACCCCACGGCAAGGAGGGGAGGAGCTTCGAGGAGGAAGAGAGGGGGACAGGGAATCGCCATCCCACCAACACCAACACCGACGAGGTGGCCGAGCAACACGACAGGAAAACGAGAAGGGGAGGGGCACTGCTGCCGAGCAACCAGGAAGCCTCCAAGAATAGAGCGGGACCCCACTGCCGGAACG
>CM002479.1:2802792-2850378 GCA_000325765.3 Leersia perrieri
CCGGCGGCGCCGCAGGCGGCGGTGCCGGAGAAGAGGCCGCCGAAGAAGGCGAGGAGGTGCCTGAACTGCGACGCGGTGGAGACGCCGCAGTGGAGGTCAGGCCCGATGGGGAAAAGCACCCTCTGCAACGCCTGCGGCGTCCGCCTCCGCGCCGTCGGCTCTCTCCTCGACCGCCCTCCGCCGCCGCCGCCGGCGACCACCGTCTCGCCGCCGGAAAGCCCGATCTGGACCCCACCCAACACCGGCGACATCTACCTCGTGAGAAAGATACCCCCAAAGCTCGCAACCCGCGGCGCCCCCAACAAAAACCAATCTTCCCCTCCACCACCGCCTTCTCCTCCTTCTCCGGCGCCGGCGCCGAAGACGACGAAGGCGAGGAAGAAGAAGGAAAAGAAGAAGAAGACGTGCTTGCACTGCGGCTCATCGGAGACGCCGCAGTGGAGAGAAGGGCCAATGGGGAGAGGCACTCTCTGCAACGCCTGCGGCGTCCGTCACCGTCAAGGTCGTCTTTTGCCGGAGTATCGCCCCAAGGGGAGCCCAACCTTCATTCCGGCGATCCACGCCGCCAACCACCGTCAAGTCCTCAAGCTCCGCCGCCAGCAAAGCCACCGCCAAAGCATCAACAACCAGGAAAGGGCGGCGGTCAACGAGCAAATACTACAACTTCAACAACAGGTTAGCCCGCCACCGCAAGAAGAGCCGGTGGCTGCCGCTGCCGGCGCCGGCGCCGGCGACGGCGACGGCGGAGGAAAGAGGACAAGCTTGGATGCTCTGCTGCTGGAAGGGCCGTCGGCGCCGCTCATCGTCGACGGCGACGCCGACGACGATATCTTGGTTAGTTAGATAGCAAGAAGAAAGAGGAATAATTTCCAGATGAGATCATACTGATTTTTGGTTTGATTTTACCGGCGAACAATTTTATACCAACCTTTGATTTCACTGTGAATACTCGTTTTATCCTGGGAAGTCTTTGCGTGTAATTCCGCTAGTCACCCATTAGCCATTAGTTCGGTTGTTCATGAAAACAATTCTGAGGATTAAGTGGATGTTCAATGCCATACTATGCTGTGTTTGGTGTCATGTTTTAGTTTACATTACTTTCTCATCGCAATTCTTTGCTTCTAGTTTATGACATGTTATACTTTTTGTTAGTATAGATTATTGTTCAATGTTTCCAATGATAATCGTAGAGATTTAGGTCGTGAAATGTTGGTTACCACTCACTTGCTATAGATTTAAGTCAGTTTGTCAGTGAATGATAGTACTGTAGATTAGAAATGGTTTTATCAAATAGCTATATACTTCCTCCGTTCAAGAATATACATTTGGCTTATGATTTGACATATCTTAGTACAATGAATCTGGACAGAACCTCTGAACCTCCGTCCAGATTTGTTGTACTAGAATGTATCACATCTCAACCCAATGCTTATATTCTTAGACAAGAGTATATTTCAAGAGTTCTGTCAAGATAACATTGCTTGGACGGAACCTCTGTGCATGCTTTTGGGATATGTAGTTTTGTGATACTATATCTTAAATATATTGTCATGTTTTCTTGAGATTATACTCTTTGTTAGTATAGATTATTGTTCAATATTTACAGTGATAAGCGTAGAGATTTTTACAACCACCGATGGATTCAGGTCGCGAAATGTTGGTTACTAGTACTCGCTATAGATTTAAGTAAGTGTGCCAGTGAATGATAACACTGTAGGTTTAGAAATGATTTTATCAAATAGCTATATACTCCCTCCGTCCAAGAATATAAACATTTGGATTAGGATTTGACACATCTTAGTACAATGAATCTGTATAGAACCTCTATCCCAATTTATTGTATTAGGATGTGTTACATCTCAACCCAAATACTTATATTCTTTTGACAGAGAGTATATTTCAGGAGTTATGTCAAGATAACAATGCTTGAACGGAACCTTTCCGCTTACTTATTGGGATATGTAGTTTTGTGATATTGTCACGTTTTCTTGAGATTACAGTGATGGAAATTCTCGCCAACCATGGATAGAGATTTACCGATAGACTTTACTTTTAAATTTTTGTTTCATCTAAACAGCGATGTATGATGTCTAAGCTTGAAAGATGAACTTTTGTAATAATTTTTGGATGGAAGCTATCGAGCTAAAGGCTGTGATTTAATGTCATTATCTAAAGAATACCTTGAAATATATTATTGTATGGTATTGTACGATATGAGATGATTTGAATCTATATTCTCATTTGTTCAAGTATATATAGTTGTGTTCAGTTTACTCATAGCACTGTTTAGGCCATTTGCAAATTGCAATGTGTGCTGTGATCGTTCTGGTTGCACTTTTTATCCGAACCAAGATTCAGGAGTCGAGCAGTTTGCACTTTGCAATTGCCGCTCAAAGCATATGCAAAATGAGGTACAAATCGGGCAAGACTGTGAGAACGAGACACAAATCAGGCAAGACTATGCGAGTATCTGAATTTTGCATTCTTCGGATAGGGCAAGATGGTTGATGGTTGCAGCTAGATTCTCCAAACTGAGGCCTACCTATTTGTAGAGTTTCAGATTGCCCAATCACACAAAAAGCAATCTGTCAGGCTGTCCGTCCTTTGTCACCCGTTTGACGTGCTTCATCCTATGAGGAAATTTCTGTCCCATCCAACAATTTATAAGAGTTTTAGCCGAGATCGTGAAATTACTTCGACAGATACCTTGAGAGTTTACCAGTTTAGGAGCGATCACACTCAACAATCCTTACAGGGGAATCGTGAAAAAAATGGTTGAATTAAAAAGGCAGTACTATTTAAAAAATCATCTGTGAACAGATTTTAAATGCTACGAATACTTGGCTCCTTTGGATTAAAGGAATTCAAAGGAAATTGCGATGAGCTTCTTTCAAACAAAGGAATGAAGTTTGCAAAGTCATATATATTGGCCTCCTAAGCACTCATTCCATTCCTTAGGCCATTTTTCTCAATTCCTACACTCTAATTCCTGTAAAACTCACTGCAAACTATTCAAAGGCACTGCTTCTATTATTCCTGTAGAATTCAATAGTGCTTGGTCATGTTCCTCCGTTTTTTTACATCTTGCCTACGAAAGGACCCTTTATATCTGTGGACTAAACAAACATCAAATAGATTTAGAGTGATAATAAGGTGATAGTAAGGGACGTATGAATTAACATGACCAGCTTGAAAACCATGATCATCAAATCCTCGCTTACTCACGACAAAATCCAAAACTATGTGATATGTTTTCATGCAGTGACATGTCATCAAATGAGGGATCTAGCAAGACTCCGAGTGAATGGGTGAGTTTTTACGATAAAGCAACGAATACAACGTTAGATGTTCTTTTATGGTGTACGATCCAATTAATTCGGTATAATGATCTCACTAGAAAGTTGAAATTTGGAGACAAAATAGATACCATATTCAGATCCATCTGTTACTAACTAATGGATTTATTAAAAGATGCTATCAAATCCTCACTCATTCCCGACAAAATCCAAAACTATGTGATACGTTTTCATGTAGCGACAGGTAATCAATTGAGGGATCCAAGAAGACTACGGTGAATAGGGGAGTTTTTAGGATAATGCGACGAATACGACGCTAGATGTTCTTTTATGGTGTACGATCCAATTAATTTGGTATTATGATTTCACTAGAAAGTTGAAATTTGGCTGGATAATCCATATCTGACAAAATAGATACCATATTCAAATCCATCGTTTACTAACTAACAGATCTATTAAAGGATGTTATTGAATCCTCACTCACTCCCAACAAATGTATCAAGTGAGGATCTAGCTAGGCTCCCAGCGAATGGGAGAGTGTTTAGGATAAAGCGACGAATACAACTCTAGATGTTTTTCGTGGTGTATGATCCAATTATCCAGTATAATAATCTCACTAGAAAATTGAAATTTTGCAGGATAACCGATATCTGACAAAACAAATACCATATTTAAATTCATTGGATACTGGCTAACGGATTTATTAAATGGTGTTAACGAATCCTCACTCGGTCGCTACTGACTGAATCCGAAACGGATTGAATCAGAAACTGTCCAATCAATTTCATGAACAGCGACAAGTAAACTTATTTCAATGTATGTCCACACAACTACAAAATCCAAGTTCATGGTTTTATCGGGAAAAAATTGCAATTTTGGCAAGTGACCTGGACAATTTACTTTATGACACATTGCCACATTTGAATCTAAACCGGTTCTGGCAACTTTAATACCGGAGATAGATAACTACAACAAGGAGTCGAGCAAGTTTTTATCCGAACCAAGATTCAGGAGTCGAGCAGTTTGCAATTGCCGCACAAAAATGAGGGACAAATCGGGCAAGACTTTGTGAGAATGAGAGACAAATCGGGCAAGACTTTGTGAGTCTCTGAACTTTGCATTCTTCGGATAGGGCAAAATGGTTGCAGCTAGATTCTCCAAACTGAGGCCTACCCATCGGTAGAGTTTCAGATTGCCCAATCACACAAAAGCAATCTGTCAGGCTGTCCGTCCTTTGTCACCCATTTGACGTGCTTCATCGTATGAGGAAACTTCTGTCCCATCCAACATTTTGGAACTTGGAGCAGAAAGATTTACTAGTACAAATATAAACAATTATAAGATACCTTGAGAGTTTATCAATTTGGGAGCGATCACACTCAAGTCAACAATCCATACAGGGTAATCGTGAAAAAAAAATGGTTGAGTTAAAAAGGCAGTACTATAAAAAAAAATATATCTGTGAACAAATTTTAAATGCTAAGAATACTTTGATGTGCTTAAGTCATATATATTGGCCTCCTAAGCGCACATTCCAGGTCAATTTTCTAAATTCCTACACTCTAATTTCTGTAAAATTCACTGCAAACTCTCCAAAGGCTTCTAGTGTTCCAGTAGAATTCATTAGCGCTTGATCATGTTCCTCCGTTTTTTACATCTCGCCTACCAAAGGACCCCTTATATCTGTGGACTAAACAAACATCAAATAGTTTTAGAGTGATAATAAGGTGATAGTAAGGGAGGTATGAACCCGACCAGCTTGAAAACCATGATCAAATTTACCTTGCAGAAATAAGGAAACACAGTCACAACTCAAAACAAATAGACTAAAAGGATTTAAGTGAACAAAAGAGTCTCATGCTCCCATTGCATTGCGAGTTATTTGCTTATTCACCAGATTACATCACTGTCTAGCCAGACCCAAAAAAAACTGTGCATAAATAAGATTCGGACCGCCGCCAACACCACCATAACGAAAAAGAATGGCACCACAAAGGAAAACCTCCCTTGGATACAGATGTTCATTTTTTTCATGACCCAACACAAGAACAGAAACTAGACAGAATAAACCCCTAGAGCTCAGCTTGTAGTTTCAGGAATATGAAGCAAGAACCCACACAGGGTTGCGTGTTGAAGCATATGCCTAATCCACACGAGATTGGCCAGCACGGGATGACAGGATGATGCCGACAATGAGACCATAGAGAGCAAGAGCTTCAGCAAAAATGAGGATGAGGATCATACCCACAAACAGCTTTGGTTGTTGTGCATTTGCCCTGTAGACAAAGAATATTATTACAAAGAGTTAAATGCTACTCCATAATGTAGGAGCCTTACATTAAATCTTCATTGCTATTGTATACATGCAAACTACTTCACATATCAGGTCACAAGCAACTAAAAGGGTAAAACACATTTAATCAAAAACAAAACTTGAAGGTTAATGCAATGCTAATTATCCTAAGTTCAAAATACCAAGCCACAACCAAGTTGAAGAAAATAGCTCTTAAAACAAGACGTTTTTCTCACATAACTATCCAAACATTTTTTAGGTGAGATGTGCTCATTGCTCATCTGCAGAATATCTCTTCAGGTGATCAACTCAAAACATAGAAAAAATAAATTTAAGCATTCTCCTGTGTTCAAAACTTTGAACATATCTACACCATCATAAAAAGACAAACAATTGTGGTGGTGAGTGGTGAATCTGCCACTCATTACCAGGAGTCCCTGTGTGTCTTAGGGCCTAGCATGTCTACCTTTTAAATTCTCGTACATAAGTGAGCAGCTAGATGATTTTTTAAAAAAATAATGACACTAATTTGTTTGAGGCTTCTATATGTGCAAAATGAGTTTCTTTTTTCTAAAATTCTGTTGCATTGCACAGGTATTTAGCTAGTATAGAATAGAGTTACCAAACTACAAAATACAAAAAAAAAAAGATCATAAGGTGCCATATGAACTAGAAAATGCATTGAATAAACAGATATGAAACAAAAGTTGAAATAGTAGTATAAATCAACACATAATATAATGTCCCATTTTTCACTGAAAACTATTTATGCAGTCACACAACAACAAAAAAGACAACATATTGTGCCAATACACTGCATCCCTAACCTAAAAAAGTAAAGAATGTAGAGAATAGGTGGACCTCTTTTAGTGAGATTTATATGAACTAGAAAAGGTTTCAAAATACCAGATCTAATGTTCATGATGTATATATCTAAAGAGTTGTATGAATACCGTGGAACATTACATATCTTTGGTCCATCACGGATAATATATAGAATGATCTTATTATAAACGTCAGAAACTTGGAATCAATATACAATATGTACGATCCTTGGTGTCAACATCATTAGCTCCGTGAAGAAGTTATCACTGAATGGGTTCACTTCGCAGTTTGACAGAATGGTCCTAAATTTGACAGATTGGAGTGATGGTTTAACACATTCAAATTTAGCATCTGACAATGATAGCAGTACAAGTAGTCTGCTAGTTAAAACACACTCTTTCTAAACACACGGAAATGTGAATATGACATACTGATCAGGAAGCAAAGACAAGCTCCTGGAAAAGTATAGTTTTTCATATATGATACGTTCGCTAAAATCTAAAATACTACTCCCTCTATTTTTTTTTTGACGTTGCTTAGTTCAAAATTGAGCTAAGCAACGTCATCCATTTAAAACCGGAGGTAGTACCACTATACAACTAGGTACTTGAAGGCCTAGAAAATTGCTCCAGTTTTCAGATAGATTAGTATATACTTGCAAATGAAATACTTCAATCGCAATTTGGTACACTATTCATCTCTTGATCTAATCATATGCAGATAGATTGGCAACAAGCAAATTAACTACATCAGCAACTAGCAAACCAAAGCCGATCATAACCACAGACAACAACAAATCAACACACTTAAATACTACGATAAGAGGGGAAAAAAAAGCAAGCACATTCTACCTGACTCCAGCATCACCGACAATTCCAATGGCCATTCCAGCAGCAAGCCCAGCGAGACCACAAGCAAGGCCAGACGAGAGATGCGCGTAGCCGTCGAAGAGGTAGTACGGCTTGGCCTTGGGGTTAATCCCTGTACTGATGATGACGGCGATGATGAGGCCGTAGATACCGAGCACACCAGCCATGACCACTGGCACGATGGACTTCATCACGAGCTCCGGGCGCATCACACCCATCGACGCCACACCGACGCCGCTCTTCGCCGTCCCGTACGCCGCCCCCATGCCTGCAAATCAGAGATGCAGAAGCGAAGATCTCGTCAGAATCGCATCGTGGATCCAATCGCTTCTCCGATCGGATCGGATCAAAGCGCCGTAGCCACGAATCGCGACGGATCGGAGCAGAGCTTCGGTGCCTTGCGAATCGACGCCAAGAACCCGCCTTTTTCCTTACCGCCGTGGAATCAAATGGGGAATTTGGCGAGACAGAAGCAAATCACGCGGGCTAGATCGGAGGAGAGGGGGAGGGAAACGTACATGAGAAGACGAGGGCGGAGGCGGCGCCGAGGAAGCCGAAGAAGGGGGCGGTTTCATCGCCGCTGAACACCGACGACATCTTCGCCTTTTTTCCTCCTTTTTCTCCGGTCGTCCGCCGCCGCTGCTGCTGCGATCCTTCACCCGCCGACGAGCTCTCTCACAAATTCTCTTCTCCGGTGGCCGGCGAACAGCAAGGAATGCGAGAGAGATCGAGCTCGTGATCCGATCTGAGGAGAGGAGGAAGAGGAGGAGAGCTTCGATTTGGGGATTGAGGAGGGGAGGGGAGGGGAACCGTGGAGAAGAGAAAACGAGAGGCGCACGCCGCGGCGTGGCTGTCTTTGGACGGTTTTGCCCTCGTGGTGTTAGGTCACAAGGCAGAATTCAGCGAGGGCCATCACCGTACAATTTTTACATAGACTTGTTTAAATTTTTTTGTTAGGCCATTGTACATGTGTTACTTCAAAAAAAATTAAACGCCTTACTAAGTCATGTAAAAAGGTTAATTTTTTTAAAGAAAAACTTGACTTTTCGTAGCATCTATCTAAGTAAAATTGAACGGTCGAGACATTTGTTAGTAAGGGTTTAGTACCAAAAATATAGTACATATAGCAGGGGTGATTAAAAAACACTTCACCAATTAGTTTTATTAGTTCTAATAATGGCAAGCATATAAAATGGATGCTTCAATCAATATATCTAAAGTATATCTCATTACCACAATGTACCAGGTTGATTAGCTTTGTTTAACTAGTTTAAAATTTTACAATTCCATAGAACGTATATATGTTAACTTCATTTTTAGTTGTAACACGTATAAATTTGAGTCATTTTTAAACGCATATTTAGTTGCATATATATCAAATTTATGTTTCCGTTTCTCTTGTTGTCATTTATAAATCTAATCAAATCACACTCAAGTTTATTCTTAATAATTTTCTAGTAAAATATACTCCACGATCTCAAGTAGCACCATCCATAGTACTTTCTTCCTCATGTAAAATATCTGTAGACTGTTTTGTCCCTACCAAAGAGACGTATTTTCCGCTACATGGGCACCGGGGCAGTATGGTCAACTCGCAAGATTGATTTATTGGGGTTGCTCGTCGCCACGTCTGGTTTTGCCCCTGCGCCCACGTGTATGCGCGGCCACCGCGCTGACAATCCGATTGGTTATTTGGTTGGATGTAGACACCATATGGCCCCACATGCCAGAGGCTCACATGAATCTGATGCAGCAAAACTGCTAATCCTCCTCTCCTTTTTTTTTTCTCCCCAAAAGAACTTGCTAAACCGCAGAATTGCGAATTACAGCAGATAAATTTTCACATATATTTTTTTGCCACACCGTACAGGAACTATTTGCCATATAATGCAATACATTCAACTTAATTTTGCTCCCACCCCCCTAATTAAGCAGCTTTTTAAATTGATCTAATTTGATCTCTTTCTTCTACCCCTGGACATATACGCTACCCGGTGTTCTCCCCAACACAATTGGAAGAACAGTTTGTGTAATCCGGTTTTCTCTTGGGCTATCTTCCGCGAGAGTTGAAAATGGCGTCTCTTCAATGGAGGCTTGGTCAGAGCAAGGACCTGGATTTTGACACGGTGACATGCCTACAGGTTACTCTTTCTTGAGCAGATCATAGAACACTGCAGGCTTGTTGTAGTTCTTCTTGCACGCCTCCTGCAGATCAAAAGAACCAAAATTACCAAGTTTCAGTAATCGATCAGCAGTCAGTAGTGCAAGGCTGCAAGCACAAACTCAGGTTTTCAGGTAACTTCGAAACAAATACAGATATTGTGGCTTCAGACAGAATGCTTGCTTTTTCACCTTCTGATGGGGGGCTTGGGGGATGTTTGTTATTATTTTTTACTTGCCTGCATTGCGAAAGCTATATGGAGCAGAGTCGCCTCCGACCACGGCCTGCCGATGAACTGGAGACCAATGGGGAGCCCAGCTTTGTCACACCCAACCTGAAGATTGATCAGTGGTTAATTTGTCGTTGTCTTGAGCATATTGTAGATTTTCTTCTTGCAGAAAGGTGTAAAACAAGTTCAGGTATATGTTACCATGATGGTGATGGCCGGCAAACCGAGGAAGTTTCCTGCTATCGAGTACCGGACCAACGCAGCTTTGATAGAAAAATCAAAGAATGGAACTTACTTAGGATACATTGTACTAGGTGTGAAGTTACTGAGATTTTATTTTTCTGAATTTTGGTTCATTACCTCCATTTATGTAGTCAAGTTCTCCAGTTTTTAGCGCATCGTCTTGCAGCTTGTAGGCAGTCACACTGCAGAAAGATTTAACAAGGAGGATGAACGTGTTGCAGTGGAAATAAATCAAGTATGCAAAGTTCTGAACCATGCACATTATAACATCAACGCTTTTCTGAATTCTGAAACAGGTACTGTAGCTTGTCATGACAATGTCACGAGTGGAGAAAATTGCTTTCCAGATTTGGTGAGTGAGAAATACTTCATTCCAAGTGATGCATGTGAGGTTATATTGAAAGATGAAAATACCCAGTCATTGGTGAGACGATCACATCTGCTGTCTTGAAAATTTCCTTGTGGAAGTACATCTGACGACTCCTGAAAACATGGATAGCAAGCTTAGTACTACTATGTAAACACTGGAGGACTGAATTGCCATGTTTACAAGATATTCTGCTCTGTTAATGGCTTCATCTGACAAATGCCAACTCACCGAAGTCGTTGCGAATTCAGATAAGCTTTACTGCTGAATGATCCGTACACGCTCAGTGCAACCCTTGCATCCCAACCAATTTCAGATCTCTTCCTGACATAATTCACACAAGTCATGGTCAGTTCATCCACAGGTTTGTCGCATCAAAGGCACACAAAGAACATTATTATGACTACTCACAGTTTGTCAAGATATTTAGCAAGGGAGGCAGTGCACTCTGAACCGATCGTTACATAGTGTGCGAGGCGCATCTCCTCGATCTCCGGTACGGTCACATCCAGAGTCTTTCATCAAGAAAAAAGAACCACAATAATAAATTAATTAATGAGATCTTGTTCTGCCAAACAAAATGAGCTACCATGAAGTTCATGATAGAATTTCTACTAAAATTCTCGATGCCAATTTAGTACTTCAACCATTGAATCTTCCTTACCTCCCAACCATACTGAGCATGCAGGGTTTGAAGAGCTTTGTCACAGCAGCTTCTGATGTCCTGTGCACTGTCATTGAACCACTGTTTCCATCGCACAATCACCACAATGTTCAGAGTTAATTCCTAGTACCAGATTTATTCGCTCACTTCACTTGTGCAATAATCTCACTGACCTTAGCATATTTTGCAAGCTTGATGTTCTTGATGGAGAGTGAAGACTTGAGCAATGGCAGATTCAACTCAGGCTGCACATAAAAGACACCAACTTCGTCAGCAACTCAACATCACTTAAATCCCTACTCACCAAAACAGCAATCACCAAGGCAAATTACCCGCAAGTAAGACGGCTGAGACTGATCAACAATTGCTGAATACCTGAAATCAAGACCCAAAAACACCACAAGATTTCAGCTTTGCTTCTTTCAGATCACGCAATATTGCACATTTATGTAGTTGTGTAAAATGTACATCATCAGTACATGTAGTACAATTAGTCAATTAATATCGATAACTAATAATGATAAGATAAAGTAATTAATTGAGAGGTAAGAGGATTAGTGTCACTGACGCGACGGCGGCGTCCTCGACAGTGCCGGCGAGGATCCCGGCCATTCCGACGGTCCAATTGAGCGGCAAGACGCCGGCGTTGGAGAGCCGGCCGGCGGTGGGCTTGAACCCGACGACGCCGCAGAGAGCGGCCGGCATGCGGACGGAGCCGCCGCCGTCGACGCCGAGCGCGACGGGGCAGAGGCCGGCGCAGACGGCGGCGGCGGAGCCGCTTGACGAGCCGCCGGCGACGCGGCCGGCGTCGTAGGGGTTCCGGGCGGAGCCGTGGTGCGGGTTGATGCCGCTGGTCCCCGCGCCGAGCTCGTGCATGTTGGTCTTGCCGGCGAGCACCGCGCCGCACGAGCGCAGCTGCGCCACCACCGCCGCGTCCGCCGTGCACGGCCGCCGCCGACCCAGCCACCGCGTCCCTCCTGCATCGTTATCACCGTACGATCTTCATCTCACGGTCCAGTAACAAAAATCTATTCTCAAAAAAAAAAATATTTTTATACACACAACGAATCCCAGTAACACAAATCTGGACATATGCTACTACACAAAAGTTGTGTTTTTTTTCAGACGTAGGGAGTAGTAGTTTGGATATCCAATTTTTTATTAATTCAATAATATTTTAAGTTTTGTTGTGAAAATTTACTACCTTTGGTTTCGTGATCTAAAGCATTTTCTTACGACTATGATTTTGTACTGTAAGTTAAAATAGTGTAGAAGGAGTTTATGGTCAAATTTTGTTTTTGATAGTTCTATTATGTGTTATATTTTTTGGACAGATGTAATAGTGATTAATAATTGATTAACTAATTAACCTGTGGTTGGGTAGGGCAAACAGTCGATCTCGTCCTTGACAGCCACCAGTATCCCATCCATGGCAGACAGAGGTGTCCCTACGATTAATGTCGAATTAACAGCAGATCAGTACATATAAATTATATAATCATAACAATCTCATGTCACCATTTTTCACAGTTCATAAATAGGAGTAATATCCATTTCTGATTAGATTTGCATGTAAATGTGGTCGCCAACTAGCCTACGAACTAGCCGAGCAAAATAGCCATAACTCTGCAAGAGCCCTGATTGACCTGCAACCCAATCGTATGCAAGTTAACAACAACTAACCGATCGATCGGCTACGCAATGAATGCGTGTCTTCAGGGCCGTCTTTACAGTTGGATCAAAACATCAAACAGCCAGCTCACTGTTCCCTTAATCTCTTTCATCGTAATCTCCCTGTAAATGATCTTACCCAGAATGTACATTTGGGTTTGGCTGTGTACTAGTACATCCTCTTTGGGTGTAGTAGCTGGGGTTCAATTTTGATTTTTAAGAAAAAGAATGTGACATTTTGGGATGCTAATTGACATAAATTCCGTTGGTAAATCTTGGTGCCCTTTTCTTGTTCAGACAATAAATATAATCAGCAGCATTCATTTCAGCAGCCTCCTTCAACCAAGATGTTTTCCAGGTGTCAAAACAGAAAGAAAAAAATATGAACTTTTTGAACAGGTTCTGGCTGTGGGTTCATTGGACTTATGCATCTTTATGTGCTGCTTGCCTGTTTGTTACCAAGTGGGTACAAAAGTTTGGTTGGCTAGGTCAAAACTGAAAGGCTGTGAGTTGGTTGAGAGGGACACAATTCCTGTGTGCTGCTGCTGCTGCCAATTGCAGCCTCACTGATTTGCTCTTGCTCCAGGCGTTAACTGCCATTATCTCAGGTTCCATTTCTCACTGAAAAACTGAAGATCTACTGACCAGTGTAAAAGAAAGATTTTTTTTACCTCTCTGGTATCTCAGTGTAGATTCCTCAGCCTGCCTGATGATGTCATCAGGGTTGTAGCTGATGAAGAAGGCCATGTTCAAACCTGGGCTTGAGGACTCCTTCACTGCAGCCAGGAACCTCTTTGCAACCTACATCAATGCAGTTGTTCCTCATCATTTTTGGCCTTGAAATTTCTAGTTTTGTTATCATGTGTTGCAATTATCAGTAATTAAGTAATGTATTCAGACATGACAAATTCAGTTACTAGTCAAGGAAAGAGACTTGTAACCATATTATTAGGCCTAATAACTACTGTTTTTAAGTCGAAAACAATGTAGCCATGCAAGACTGATTGCAAACCTGAACAGGAGTGACCTCTCCTGATCTGTATGCCTTGTTGAAATCCCTGATCGTCCATCGCTTCAGGCTCGATGACGGTGCGTCGGTGAGCGTCGATTCGAGGCTAGCAGGGAGGCAGTTTATGGCCTCCTGGACACGCTCGGCAGGTGACAAATCCGGCTTCGTCAGGCACACATTCTGCTCTGGAATGTCTGCAAAAATTGTGTGTTCTTGTTTTCATCAGTTTCACAGAAGGTGGTTTTATGTTCAGAGTTCAGAGAATTGAAGAGAACCTTCCCAACTGTGTGTTGCAGTGAACAGTGGAGGCTCTGGAATTTCAGCATCTTGGACCAACTGCAGATGAACAGTGGATGGGTGAGTTCACAAAAGACAGGAAGAGTGTCAAATCAGAGGATTATTCCTGCCCTTCCTGAGACTGCTCTAGGAAAGCACAAAAGGCAACCACTAACAGTTAACAGTTGCTGCTGTTTGTGCTACTAGTAGTTAAGATGAAAAATAAATATCTTTTTTGGGTAAAACTACTTCAGTTCTCTTCTCACTGAAACAGTGGAATTGCATGCATGCATGGAGACCTAACAAATCATTGCCAGAATTGAAGGAGAAAAAGTTTCCTGAAAAAAAGAGAGCAAATTTTCAGGAGAATTGGAGCACTGCTGCACCTTGTTGATAAGATTATCCTTCTTCAGGATGTAAAGCACCATCGGGCCGATGATCGGCATCTCAAGAATCCACACGAACATCTTCACCAAGAGCCCAGCTACCCGAGGAGCTGAAGAACAGCAAGAAGAAGGAAAATTCAGAGTCAACTTCTAGAACAGAATTCAGAACAAATTCGCAATCGCAAACGGAGTCGGCTAGTATGTTTTCTCCTGAATTCAGGACCCAAGCTCAAGAACTGAACTCCAGAATTGCAAGCTAGCGGCATGGGGAATCGAACCTTTGACGTTAGGGCTGATGTAGAACTCGTCGCTGTCAGCGCCAAGATTGACCTCGGCAGCCGGCTTGTACACCTTGGCAGCCATGGATGATGATGACCAGACAGACTCTTCTCTGGACAACAATGACTGCTCCTCCCTTTCTGTCTGGTTAGGGCCAAGAATTGGTGCCTTTTATATGACGAGAAGACCCAGGTTGAACGGCACAAACGAGGAGGAAAAGAAAAGATAACTTCTTCGTGAAGAATTAATTAATCGGAGGGGAATGGACAAAAGTGATGAAATGTGATAGTATGAGAGAGAGAGAGATTATTATATAGTACTACATACAAGTGTTTTGGTGTGTGTGTCCTATGTGCAAGCAATAGTAGGTGTCTGTCAGTTTGTAGCACAAAGAGAGAATTGGTGAAGTTTCTTGTTGCAATTTTGGCGGGGATATGGGAGGAACGGTTGCTTGGTTTCCAACGGTGACTTCTTGCACATGGAAGCTCTGTCTTGTGTATTACTCCTACATCGACATTGGGCATCCATGACTTAAAAATTATATATGTTGGGTACTCATCAATGTTACCATAAATTTATTGTGGCCAAAATTGTTGGAAGACTACTTTTTTTATTTGATGTGTAAGCACTGTAACCACCAAACTAAATCATGTTAAAATTATGGGTGTCTATCCATGCTTATGTTTGCACATCAATTATCTATGAGTATATTACTAGTTTGTTCTTGTGTACTTCTACAAGTAAGATGGGACAATATGTGAAATGTAACTATAGACACATTAGTTGTTCTTTCACGAATCACTAACTCAGAACTTACGCACGGTTAAGATGATTTCAATTATAATTTAACTAAAATAGGAAGTTTTTATTGAAGTCACATTATTTGGCATTAGTTCATTACAATATTCCGATATCAATGGGTTGCTTTGGAAATTGAAGATGCCACAAGTAAAAGTACTTAAGCAGTGGGGTAATCTTGATGAGAGATAATTTAGCAAAGATGAAACTGACAGGACAGTAAGAGTTATTGTTTATGTCACAAAGATGGGTCTATTATTTCAATAACGTTTCGCTAGATCTATGTAGTCTATCATTCAAGTGGCTATAGCTTGGCTCAGCCTCATAATGTAACTCATATTTACAGTTATTGGTTACGAATTTCGGAAAAGAAATGATGTCGTTCGTCGTATTAGGAGCGGCAACTACATGTTGATCACTTTGGCGTGCAAAAATGATATGGTTTTTGACAAAAATAAATAATATCTTCTCTTTTATAGGTATTTCACAACTATTCATTGGTTACGTACTGGGCTATCTCTAGAAGACTGATTCACATGATACAGTTGCAACGACGCATCAACGTTTGAAACTGGTGGCCAAGGAATTTTTTTACCCATGAACATGGGCGTCAGTCTAGATGGGATTGAGGATTTCATCTTAGCTAGGTTCTGCCTTTATTTGTAATAAACTTTATTTTATGCGTGTGTACGGGTTCTTACTGTGTGCATCTTACCTATGCAGAGGTTGGAAATTGTCTTAGTAAGGTTGTATTATCTTGATGTAATTATTTAAGATCAATAAAAGCTTTCTTCGTCCAAAAACTTAGCCGTTCTTCTAAAGCATTAACACATACTAAAGATAACCGGTTAGAAAAACACACATAAAAGATAAGGTTACTGGTACATGTTTAGAACCTACCAGTTTCAATTTGAATGAACATAAGTTAAGATTAGGCCAAGAAAATTGTGGTTTAAAATAGTTTAAAGTCAGCTACATGTGCGAAAAGTGCACGGTTTTCACTAGTTTATCAGTTTGGTATTATAGGATTAATATGCTAATTTTCTTGGTCATTTTTTACCGGATTGATCCATCAAGTAAAGTGATCCCCAATAGTTTTTCAGGTTCATGTTGTTGTCAAAACGAAGCTTCTATTTTTGTTCTCGAGAATAATTTTATTTCAAGTTTTATCCAAGACAAACCAAAAGGAAGGCATTAAAGAAGCATCTCTGTTCTACGGATTCAATGCGTCGACTCATATCGCATCAAAATTAGGACAATGCCTTTCAAAGAAAAGGATGATTAATTGAGTCAACCTAGAATTTTTGGTCATTAGCCACTTGACTAGATTTATTACGTTTAGTGTCACAATCTCTTGATTTTGTAATCTATAGTATTACAAATGTTTTGCTCACGATAAACAAAGAAGGGAATGAAGTTTAAAATTCTTAGGAAACCCAAATGAACAATTTAATACCTTCACAGGAAAGTGATTATTTATTTTTTAATAATGGAATTAATTTTTTGAACTAACTAACATTAAAGAAGACCTTAGGTCATTATCAACCTTCAACAAGTGGCGAAAGCAAATCCATTTAACTATCTCTCTCCCACCAAACTCATTCACAAGTTGCCACAAAACCTTTATACTCTGCCCATATTATACATGAATCAGCAACCAATAAACGTTGCGGGTTTTCTAGACGTGTAACATACAGATACCACAAGCATGCAAAATAAATCTTCTGGAAGCTCACAGAAAAAAAATAAAAAAGTGGAACAGAGCAAAAAGGATGCAGGGGTGGAAGCTTGGAAAAATGGCTAGAAAATCAGCAACCAACTATTCCAGCAATTGATTGAGCTTACTTGCATGCCCAATTAATTCCTCTCTTCCACCTCCCATCCTTGCGAAGATGGTTAACCTAAAACCATTCAATACCTCTTCTCTTAGGTATTAACTTGCCCCCTATAATTAAACCCTGTGGTGTGCTCACCCAATATGGAGGCTGATTTATGCTTGTACTGCTATAACTTTTGTTGAAATGAGCTATCCTATTGAGTATTGACCATTGATTGCACATAGATCCAACCATTGCTACGGCAAGAGTAGTTTCTTGCCTAGTTGGATGCATTGATGCCTGGAAGCTTCAGTGTGTGTGTTGCTCACCGATTTGCCTATGATGTGTGGTCCTCTATCGGTACTTATGTAAGTGATTTACCTATAACTTTGTTGCTCTTTATATATATACTATGTGAGAGAAGTTGTATTTATTTAGCGAGGGCAAATAGGTAATAAATAAATTAGTGCCTGGAATTTCAAAAACAACTTACATTCAAGAAAGAGATAAGAAGAGAGCAAAACAACTTATATTTATTTAAAACCAATACGGATTGACATGCAACTGGAGCCAAATTTGCATCCAATATGGAGTGACATGCAACTGGAGCTAAATTTGCATCATACTACTAGAGAGGAATGGCGGGCACATCAAGTACTCAAAAACCTGACACGGGAATGCATGCTGAAATCGTGCTACCTTCATACCGGGTAGAGCTACGTCCTTCTCAAAATTAATGTTTGTCTATTTTTCCAGATAAGTATAGTTCCAGTGTTTGTCAGTATGGAGGAAATCAACAGAGCATCTGTCAGCCTCAAGAAAAAGAAATATTTCCACTGTGTACACTTTTTTTATTGAAAAAGGTCAACACTTAATCTCATGCAATAAAAGGTACTACTATTAATAGTGGTTTGATTTATCAATTAATAGGGATATTCACAAACATTCCATGCAAAGCTTTTTTTTTCTTAGATTTTGGACATATTGGCTGGTGGGTTGGGGGCATCAAACCAGAAACATCGTTAACGTGTGATTAATTAAATATTAGCTATTTTAAACTAAAATTAGATTATTTTGGTTTTTTAAAACAATTTTTGTGTAGAAAATATTTAAAAATACACTATTTAATAGTTCAGAAAGTGTGTGCATGGAAAAAGAGAAAGAACCCCGTAGTTTTAACTTTTTAGCAAAAAGACACTTGTGAACACTTCTTTAGTGTTGTATGTGGCATATCACTTAAATACTTATTCCAATTACAATAAGTGGTGTTTCAGAATGTGGGCGGATAATATGTTTAAACTATTCTATTAAATTTTGTTGAATTATTTAAAATTAACTTTTAAAAATATAATTAGCTTTATCTTTGTCTTAAATAGTACTTTATCCGTCACAAAATATATAGCAACTTAGAACCGGGTTCCTAGTCTTAGGATGTGCCCCATCTAATTATAGGTTGCTTACACTTTTTTATTGTTTTATACTATTAATTAATAATTAACCAAACAAGGGCCTCATTCACTATAATGACAGGCCCGGATGCAACGACATTATGAGGGGGCGACAATATTGGGGATTCGATTGAGTGGTGTTCATTGCTTCGGGGTTAATTCTCTAGATCTGGCGTTTGCTAGTTATACTTGGTAATTACGTATTTCCTTGTCAAAAGGTGATGTTTGGAGTTCAAAAAATTATCAGGGTGATAAATTATGGTCTAGCTATACTGATTGGATCATGGCAACGACGGCGTATGCACGTATCATTTTCCTTTGGAAGTGTTGCTTTCGAAGGACCTTTATCGCTGTCGAAATATTGCTATAGTGGAGTTTTGACGATGAAAGTTGCTCGTGGTTGTAGCCTGTCGTGATATGCTATTTGTTGTCATGTTGTTTTTCTGTTAACTACTTTTAACTTGTGTGAGAGGTCTTAGATTAATTGTATCATCCTATTTAACGGTCTAAGATGAATATATATTTCTTTATCTAAAGAATGTCACGTCATCCGTCCAAAGGACACTTAGGCTGCATTTATTTGTGGTGCTTGAAAATAATGGTAAAAAAGAATAGTGTTATACGTAAAACGAGAAATATCATTAGTATATGATTAATTAAGTATTAGTTATTTTAAACTTGAAAAATAGATTACTTTGATTTTTTAACCAACTTTTATGTAGAAAATTTTTTCAAAAGACAAACCGTTTAGTAGTTCGGGAAGTGTGTCGAGGGAAAAAAGCACCGTAGCGAGTGGACAATTTGCCCATTTGTGCACAAATGAACGCAGCCTTATTTACGACCAGAGCTATTAAGTACCAGTGCGAAGCAATTTTCACATGATGTTAGACAAAAAGCTTGTACTACATCTACTTATTTACACATTCACATGTCCAGAATAATAACTTAAAAATTATTATAATAGGATTAATGTCGTAATGAATACCTTACCTTCCGGACCTGTTCATGCGCAGCCCGGCTCATGGACCTAACCTGGGACTGGGACTGACCCGATTTTACTGCCTTTGGGCTTTACATTTGAAAATCCACAAAGCCCAGCCCGACCATCCCAATGTGCTTATAGATCTGAGGACATTTATATAGGAGTGAAGTGCACGGACGGTCCCTAAACTCAAATCACCTCTCACCCCCTCCCCCGCCACGCTGCCACCCTCATCCCCGAATCCGTCGTAGCAGGCTAGACGACCATTGCAGGGTGAAGGCGAGAAGAGAGAGAGAGGGAGGAAATTAAATTTCTTTTTTTAATTTTGTCCATGTGACTAACGTACATACAGGTCTCACAATTATTTTTCTTCTTTCTTTTGGTAACCGTAAATATACGTAGATGTCACGTGGCATGCCATGTCATCACACAAAACGGGTTTGGAGACCGTTTGGACCTATATAACACACTACACAAGTTCAGGGACCTAGATGACACACCCATATAAGTTTAGAGACCTAAAAAGACGTTATGAGAGTTCGGGGACCTAGATGACGTACCCATACAAGTTTAGGGACCTAAAAACACGTTTTAAGAGTTCGGAAACCTATATGACATACCCACACAAGTTTAGGAACCGTCGGTACACTTCACTTTTTATATAGTCTGTTCTCCCACAAATCCACCAACTGCCCTGCCTCTACATCTGAACTATCCTGTGCTTCCTCCAGGCACCAGTCCTCCAGCACCCAGCCGGTTGTGTAATTTATCATTTGATTCTCTTTGGTGTAATTGATCATTCGATTTTCTTCAGCTGTTGCCGCTTTTCTTTATATGCTTCTACGTTCTGTTTCGTGTGGAATGTACTTGTGGCAGTTGACAATGACTTATACACCTTATTATTTATATTAGTACAGTAGCTGAGAGTTCTCTGGAGTACCATTGAACAATGCAACCCAACTCTATTGACCATTGGAGATCACACGTGCTTGATACATATGTGACTCCAATCAATGGAGGGACAAGAATGAGGGCTACTATACTTGCTCCCTTTCCTGGTAGTGACCCATGAAATATGAATACTTGGCATGTATTTTAATTGAGAAAAGTCTGATTTACCCCCTAATTTCTAGCCTGTTTTATCACTGTTTAAACTGGACGAATAACCCCGGATAAATAAATGAGAGTTTAGCCCAACATGCATCCACTGTCTTTCTGAGTTTGGGGGGCTAAATCGGATAAAGCCAATAGTTTGTGAGGTTTTATTGTGCGGAAATGTTCATTAATGTTTGTACTGCTTGTTTGTCATGACATAATCAAGGGCCTTTAATCCTTACAAATAATCATGGTAGCCCATCCTGATATAATAGCGCTACTTTGTGATGAATGCTAAGTAGACGTGAACGAATAGTGGTACACGGTATAGGTCACTTGTATGGTACAGCTTCAGAGTTTGTGGACAGATTCGCCGCACGACCTACTGCTGAAGAGCATCCCAACGTACGTTATACTACGCAATTTACACTGTATAGTTTCAGGACATTCATTTTGACTGGCAGAGGCGTCTCCAGGGTCAGGTTGTGTTTAATAATCTCGAGAATTTTCAAACTAATTTTGCTAATTTAGTGTTTTATTGTTGTAGCATTTAGAATTGACTACTGGAGTAAAATAGAGAGCGACATGAACAGCCAAACTTCATAAACACATGCAATTATATTTTTGCAGACAAATCGGAAGAGGGTGAGTTTTGTACACTGTTGCAGGAAGCACCAATAAGTATAGCAGGTAACATGGAGATCACACAGCAAGTATAAGCCGCATAACACAAATACATAATATATCTGCACTTCTGCAGTTCAACCTGATACTGAGTTTACATTTTTCTTCCTTTTTTTTGGGCAGCAAACGGCCAACACTGATACAGTAAAATCTCATCAAGCAGGCTGTAAAAAACTGAGCTTGCTGGAATGGAATTCAGCACACGAATCTAACAATCAGTTTCTGTAAATGTACACTGATCTAACTACAGATGAGAGCATCCATGAACTGTTAGTAGCATCTGGACAATTTGTTCGCCAGCTCTTACTTTCTTCTTTTGCTTCTGAAACTACTAAGCGAAGACAGCCCTCCTGCAAACACTGACATTTCTGAGGGAGGGGAAGAGGGCTGGATCGACGGTAGTGGTGAAAAGCAGTTGCTGTTGACCTTTGGAAGGTCAAAATCATATAATTCATCTGCAAATACTGCAAAGTCAGAGTCACTATTTCTAAAATCCAGTGGCATTTCTCTGATTTCCCTGGGCTCCAGCCTTTCAGGCTCCACAATCATATTGTCGATGTCTGTCAGTGATTTCAACTGACGTCCAAGAGAAGCTATAGTCTTCTGGCACTCGGCAAGCTTCCCAGCAGCATTTGCAAGCTCCTTCTCCTATGAAAAAGATACCTATAGTCAGACTCATTTGTTGATAAATTGTAATGTTGTGTTGGGTGAGTGTGTTATGCCAAGAGTAAATATTGTCAGGTGTACTTAGTATACAAATCAATCATTATCTACAAAATTAAACAAATAAATTACAAGACATTGCACATATAGATATATCTACCTGCTTGGCCTTCAGACCTCCATTTGAATTTGCGAGTCGCCAGAGCTTTGCATCCCGACTATCCCTTGACAACTGAACCTCCAATTTGTGGTATTCTTGTTCAAACTCTTCTGATAGCAATCTCTCTTGCAACACCTCCCCTTGGAGCAAGCTCACCTTGTTTGTCAGCTTTCCAACTTCAATCTTTGCTGCTTCAAGTTGTTGCTTCATTGCCCTTCTCTCTGACTGCATGGCTTCTTCCTTGGCAATGAATTCCACTGCTGAAGACACCTGTTCCTTGAGTCTTGCTTCAAAAGATTCCACCTTCTCATTGAGCTTTCTGTTATCCTGATGCGCAGCCTCAACCTCAGATTCCAACACCTTTTTTATAGCCTCCAGAGCCTCTAGCTGCATTTGGAGCTCTGCAGAAAATGTTTTCTCCTTCACTACCTCATGCTCAAGTGCACACACCGTACCACGCAGCTCAACAACTTCTGAATTCACTAACTGGAGTTCTGCCTGAAATGATTCTCTAATAGACTCCACAGAAAGAGTTCTCTCCGCCTTGATCTTCACCTCCAACTGTGCTGCAAGATCTTCATGCAGTGTCTTCTCTTTTTCTACCTCATTTTCTAGCTCTTTAACAATGTCACGCAATTTCAGTACTTCAGTGTTTGATGAACATAGCTGTGCCTCCAATGATTCC
Source organism: Leersia perrieri (assembly GCA_000325765.3). Lineage (NCBI taxonomy): Eukaryota > Viridiplantae > Streptophyta > Magnoliopsida > Poales > Poaceae > Leersia > Leersia perrieri. The sequence continues at coordinate 2,825,693 of CM002479.1, forward strand.
TTAACAGTCTGAACAGAACGAGTTCTCTCTTCTTCAATCTTCCCCTCTAACTCTGATGTCCGTTCTTTATGCAGTGCCTTCTCTTTTTGTATATCATTCTCTAGTGCCTGAACTATGTCATGCAGTCTCCCTACTTCAGTGTTTGCTGAACACAGTTGCGCCTCCAATGAGTTTTTAACACTCTCAACTGTTGTTTCGATCTTCATTTCTAATTCTGCTGTTAGTTCTTCCTGCCTCACCTTCTCTTTTGCTACCTCATCCTCTAGTTCTTTGACAATGCCATGCAATCTCCCTACTTCAGTGTTTGCTGAATACAGCTGTTCTTCCAATAATTCTTTTGCATTACATGCAGCCTCGGCTTTTGCTTGGTGCTGAACAGAAAGAGCCTTTTCAGATTCAATCCTCTCTTCTAATGAGGTCACAGTCAGACGAAGCTCTTGGGTTTCCGCTGACAGCTGTTCTAACTGTGACTCCAATTCCTTCCTTCCTGCATTTTCTTCCAATGAAGCCACCACCATAAGTAACTCCTCCACTTGTACAGATTTAGACTCCAGTTGAAACTCCAAAGACTTCTTCTCCGAGTCCAATCCCTCCAAATCCACCAAAGCAGCATGCTTGGAATCATTTGCCGAGTCCAACTCCATTTGCATTTCAACTAGCCTGTTCTTTGCTGCCACTAGTGCATTGCAGGAGATGTCAAGTTGATTTCTTGCCTCCATTAGTGCCGTCTCAAGCTCCTTTTTCTCACTTTCAATCTTCTCAATCTGCTCGTGTAAATCAGCCAACTGGCTCCTCAATTCTTCAGTTTCAATTTTAGAGGAGTTGTTTCTGGACACAGCTTTATCAGAATCTGTTTCCATATCGAAGGTAGAGCTTGTGCGGTCTGATTCAGGCAATGCAGCTAACCTCTCCATCTCAAGGAAATCATTCATTAGGTCAATCTCAACAGAATTGTTCACAATATTTTTGTCATCAGCTTTGCCATTCTTGAACTGATCAAGCTCAGCTACCAGAGAAGATGCCCACAAGTCAGAATTCCGCAGTTCATTATCAACAGCAGCCATACGTTCAGCACTGTCAGAGTGACTATCAGTTAATGATTCCCCACAAGTATTGTTTGCCAGTGGCCTCGAATCATTAATTAATGTTGTTTTGCGAGTTAAATGTTGTAATCTGCGGCATTCTGCCTCAAGCCTTGCAATTTTTTTCACACTTTCCAAGTGTTGCTTGCTTGCTGTCTCAGCTGCTTGATTGCTCAAGTCTCTTTCCAGAGATAGTATCTTCAGGTCCTTGGACTGTACAAGAAGCTTGGACTTGAGATCCGAATTCTCTTTCTTAATTGCTTGAAACATATCTTGCAGACCATGCTCTATAGACATGTTGGAAGATTCAAGTTTTGTGGTTTCCAGCTGCTTCTTAAGCTCGGTGATGCAGTTTTGGAGTTTTGAGTTCTCAGACTCCAGCTCCTGGGACTTAGTAACTACGTCGCGGACTTTCTCCTCTTGATCTTCTCGTGCTAGGTGCAGCTGCCTTACACATTCCTTCAGAGCTTCGTCCAAGTGACTGACTTGAACCTCGAGAGAAGCATTTTTTTCAGCTAAGTGGCTGACTTGAACCTCGAGAGAACCATTCTTCTGGGCTGAAGCCTCAAGTAGCTTCTTCAGGGCAGTAACTTCAGATTCAGCTTGTTCCCAACCTACAAAATGTTGCCAATGACAAGGTAAGTAAATACTGCAACAGAGACAAATAATGTTTGACTAAATCAAGTAGATCCCATGCAACAAACGCAATTCAGTAATTCAGAAGTATCTTTGCAGATCAATGAATGTGGACTAATTCAAAGTGCACAGTTTCTAAAGATTACATACAAAACTAGTACATAGCTAATATGTATAAGTTGAAGAAATAGTATATTTACCCAAAACAGCCTCTTCTGTAACTTTAGCATGCTGCCTCACCAAATCCTCTTTAGCACTAATTGTTAAAAGTGCAGCAGCAAGTTTCTGATTCAAACTCTTCAAGTTCTCCTTGAAATCTTCATCTTTGACATTTGATGATGACTGTGGGTCTGATGACTGGCCATGTTGTAGAGAAGAATCATTTAGTTTATCTTCCAATACTAACTTTTCACCCAAGGATTTTGTGACTCTAGTTTCTTGGGTCCCATCATCCCTAATCCTTGAAGACATTCCAGGTGATTGGCCAGTATGTGATGAAGCATTGTTTGAGACAGGCCTCAGAACCTCCTAGTTCAACACAAGTAAACAAAATTTGAAAACTCAGAATAAATCATCTTATTATAATTTGAAAAATGAGCACCACCCCAATTTAGCAAAACACGTCATATATGTATGGATTACATTAAAAGTAATAACTGTTTATATCCATATTAGTGCTAATAGGCAGCTCATTTACATTCATACAAGAAAAACACAAACATGTTGACAAAAAGGTATGCTACTATAGATTATTGCACAACTTACCAGTTAACAACTAGAAAGATGTACGCAGAATCCAAGAGCATCTTATAGGACACTAGGCAAATTGAATTTCATTGTACTTTACTTCATTATTTGGCAGGTACTATTCAAAATAATTTTATGGAATTGAAATTCCTCATAATTAGAAAACTCTCTCGGAGTTAACTGAAGAGGGTACTTAACTCCCATAATATTACCAGCTTCATGTGTTCATTCTTTGCTTGCATGGAAAAGGGAAGTACAGATACTAATGAACATCGTTACAATACTCTCATTAATAGATGTAAGCTTCAGCTTCATACTCAATCTCAATATCACACAATTTATACGGTTCGAGCTACCGTTATGAGCATGATAAATAGGTAGGTATTAGGTAGCGACATGCTGCTCATACATCAAGTCAGCATCAGTGCATTCATCGGACATTATCATCTGAACCGATGCGCTCCACTAGAATCAGGTCAAACTATAAGTTTGTCTGTGCTATTATCTGTCCAAGGAAGCGAAAATGACATCCTGCCTGTACATGCATAAAGTGACATTTCTGTTCCACTTATAAATGTAACGTTTCAAACTTTTTCCCTACCTCTGAAAACAATAGTACATCTATCACATTGTTGGAGTCATGGATTCAAGTCTCACTCTCCTTTATATCAAAAAACAAGTAACTTATCCTGCCTCTCGTTTTCTTAAAAGCTAAAAAAAAGAAGATTTGTTTATAATAGCTAAAAAGAGAATGCCTAGGACTAAAGATTGTAACAACTGCTACGTAAGTCCGAAAAGAACACAGCAACTAAACTGTCCTACTGAGGTAGAAAGATATGCAGGCATGCAAAACAAAGGCATTAGGCATGGGGTAGAACCTGATCATCAGAGTAGTGCTCAGAATGCGACGGCACAGACACGGTGTTCTCGATTCCCCCCGGGCTCTTATCTGACGGCTTGCGCCTCCAGAGCCAACTAGTTCGATCCATAACCATGAACTGTTCAACAGATCAGAGCTGGAACTCCTGATTTCTGAATGACCACCATATGCTGATTGTCATTGCTCAGCAGCTCGCCAAGTTGCAGGTTGCTGGTCTAGATTAAACAACATGCAGTAGAAAATATTAGCACCGAGAATGAGAACATTTGATTGTGAAAGACGCAACATCCTCAACACACTACCTATAAAGAAACAAGCATGCCATGACAATTCACAAGCACACAACTTATTTGCATTGACTACTGACTAGTAGGCAACAGCACATGCTGCAAGACTGTCACAGTTTTTTTTTTCAGCACAACTTGTTACTAAGTTAATCAAACCAGTATGCTTACTGACACTAAATCCAAACCAGAAACCAAACAGAGCTGTGAAAACGAAGATACCAGAAACATTGCAAGAGAAGATATCCAATCAAGAAGGTGAGACGCTGCATCATAGTACAGTACGAGCAGAGTGGAAATTCATCACCATTAAACCCTCTTTACTAGCATCCTTTCCTATCAGCAATAGCAGTAAATAAAACAGTAGAAAGAAAGTTGTAAAATATTTGCACACAAGGAATGCCTCAGTGCAACAAAACAGTATATCCACCGACTACTCCCAAATTCCCCAAGAGAAGTAAACCCAAGAAACCAGGGCACAAGGACAAAAATCCATGAAAATAAGATTGCAACCTCACGCCCAAATTCCTCAAAAAAAACCCCAAATCCAGACGTAAAAATCTCCTCAAGCACTACGATATTCCGAGAAAATTCGGCCTAAGAAAGAGCTGAAGAAGCAACTCCATGGAAAAAAAAAAGGAAGAACGAAGGTTCTCGAAGATGGGGAGGGGAGCAAAGCAAGCAGAAGCAGCAAGCAAGGAGGAATGGCGGCATTAATACCTCCTCGAATTCAACGATTACACGGACAAGAGAAGAGAATGCCTCTCATCGCAAGACCTCCGTGAACCGTGAACTGAACTCTCTCTCTCTCTCTCTATCAACACCACACTGATTCTTGCTTCCCAATAACTCTCTCTCTCTCTCCTATTTATCTCTCTAGGAGACTAGGACGAACATGGCGGCCATGAGCTGAGCTGGGAGATGAGATGAGAGGGTGAGAAAGCGAGAGGAGGAGGAGGAGGAGCAGGCGTATTCACAGCTCACGCGCGCAGATCAGAGCTCGCTCAAAAGAGAGAAAGAAAAAAAAAGGCGCGGGGCCAGCCAACCATGGACACCACCACCTGCAGCTTTCGCCATGTGAAGGCCAAGCCCAGTACAGCTAGCTACTCGCTTGTGCACTCACTCACTCCACTCCTCCCACCCACACTTTGTTTCGAGTTCCCGAGCAGACCGCTGCTGCTGGAATAAATGCATCGGGGAAAGTGATAAATGCAAGCATCCAAAGCTCCTCCCTTTTTTCCCCCTCCCCCCCAAAAACACAGTAATAAAGATTTCCGGACGAACACCGCCGAGGTAGAAGAAGAAGAAGATCTCTTTCTCACCTGCATCATCCGCCATTGACGACCACCTGCATTCTTTTCTCCTCCTCTTCTTCCACCTTCTTTCTTCCCGCGCGAGCAGCTCGAATCAGGAGGAAGAAGATGAAAAGGTTGCAGCTTTCTTGGCTGCTGCTGCTGCTTCTCTCTCTTACCCCCACTCTCTCGGTCTTGGAGGAGGAGAGTAGTAGAGTATAATAATGCGGTGTTCGATGCAATGCAACCACCGGAGGATTAAGGATTAGGATTATGATTAGTATTTTGGGGGATTTTGATTGGATTAGCAGACGCGGTTGATGATTATTTGTTTTGTTTTGCTGCCGACTTTGGCCGATTGATTGCGAGATTCCAGCGACGGATTTGGTTTAGTTTATTCAATTTAATTAAGGCGATTCGATTAAAACTGCGTTAAGTACAGGTATTAGCGGCGAGATTCCGGTGGTTTGGGCTTTTTTTTTTCCGTTCCGTGCACCGCACACCTGACGACGGTTCAACTTTGTCGGTTTGGGTCATCCCGGGCCCGCACCTGTCAGTGACTCAGAGTCCGTGGGCCCCACGTGTAGCCGCACGCGACGACCTGTACGCGTCTCTCTCACTGGGAAGTGGGGCCAGTGTTGTCAGTGACACAGATGTGGGGGGCCACGTGTAAGGAGGAGTAGTGTCGATTTGTACTCTCCTCCTACTTGCTTGTATTGATGGAGGAGTACTTTGTACCGAAGCATTTCCACGGCAATAAAGTGAATGAATTTTGGGGTGTTCGTATTGCTATTGATTTAGGATTGGGTACAAAGAGAAATGGATCTAGCTCCCTATTTATCCACTCAAGTATGTACGCATGGTCTTTTTTGTTCTTTTTATGGTAAGAATGAAGGTTTGTTTAAGCTATTATTATTCACCTTTTTTGTGGTGGATTTGACCACTTACATTTCATTTCCATGGACCCTCAAGGAGAGTAGGAAGTACAAAAAATTTTACTTAAAAATACCGTGGTAGATAGGAAAGATTTTATAATTTTAATTTAAGACATATATAGTTTTACAGCAAACTAAAGCTGCGCGCACATGGTGGAATCCACATAAAGCCATTGTTCCATCAACTATCATTTTAGATAACTACCTAAGACTCGAGATCCACAGATCACAAATCAATTCAGACTGAGTATGATAAGAAAACACGAGCCATTTTCATGTCTTAATTTTCCTTCTGTCGATAACAGATATGTAGCGGTGGTCCAATAGCATTATTATGAAATCTAACTTCCCAACAAGGCCAGTGGCAGCTAAGGTACCCATGCTAAGTGATCTCCCGGCAATGATGGCCTCATAGACGAGAGAAAGTGGTACATCCACACTAGCTAGGTAGCACATTGTTCTCACTTTAAGCTCACTCTATTATGCTCCTGTTTGATTTGGGAGTGTCCAAGCTAAAAGCACGTGTCAACAACCCTACACAAGATTGTGTGCCCTAATCTTTGCCGCTATCTGCTTGCTAATCTGTACATATCCATGTACATTGTACAGAGTACATGCTCAAAGTGTGAGATGCCATTACAATCTAATCATTGTGTAGTATAGTTAACTACTGCTTTATTTTGTTAGTCGACATGCTAACTACCAACATACTATGCAATGCTGCTGGTGTATATGCTACAATCAATATTCCCTGAGAGTACAATTATCATCCCTTAATGCCTTGTCAGTGCCCTGTTATTCATTGTATGCATTAGGGCATGCAAGTGTATTAATTAATATGATGTTATGATTGGAAAATGAAGAACAGAAATGCACCCATGTTGCTAATCCAAGCATTGCCTTTCAAGATACAGAAAGGCGAAAAAAAAGTGAGAGAAGCACGAGAATACACTCTAAGCCAACCTGCTGTTGCCGAGGAGGTTAAGAAACTAACCAACTCAATGAAAAGCTCACCAAAAGATCCAACACAACCAACATGCAACATGCAACCATAACTTAGCTTGAGCCACACAACATACTCCTATCTTTTTTTCTTTGTTACCCAATCATGTCTTAATGATCAATCAATCACACAATAAATTAGGGGCCACTCTACTCTTACTGGGGACAGTATAATAATCACTCGAAAGTTTAACTCATGTTCGACACTGCAGAAGTAGTTAAAATTGTTTACCTTTTTATACATAGCCAGTAGTACAGTTATAACCTGAGTGTTGAGTTGCTTCAATCACAGTGCAAGAATCTATTTACAGCTCATCTTACCTCGTTAGAATAAAGAGGCACACACAGTTATACTTGTCCTTTTACAAAAGAAAAAAAAAAGGTTATACTTGTCAGTACAGTGGACAATTGAATGGAGTGTATCGCCTCTGTACCGACATGCTCATCATAATATCTCTCTAACTTGAACTTGAAGTCAGATAGAAGAGAAAGATCTATTTACTGTTGTCCTTTAAAAGTGAGTTTACATCTCTGTTCATCAGTAAACAAGTACATAAATATAAACTAGGAACATCCTAATGTTTATACATTTCACAGTAGTACTAAAATTGCTGATGTGCGTGCAAAATGACAACATCGGCAGACCCTTCTGCTCGGCGTCAGAGAATTTCAGAGGCAAAAACGAACGTCGGCAACTTTGATTGCTCTTTACCTGTGCCATTCTTTGGCATGATATAATTAGCTCCAGGAAGTGGGAAAATACAGGTTGGGCAAATTACCAATTCCTGTAGGAAAAATCACATTTTAGCTCGTTTCAGGTAAACCATCACTGCTGCACCGCTGAGAGCGACCACACCAACCATCAGACCAAAACGAACAGGTGACGACCGACTCTTGCGAGCAGGTGCCAGCACCTGTGATGGTTTTGTCGCCTCTGTGCTGGAATCAGACAGATCGATATGCAACTTCAGAACCTGACAATGAGATAGATATTCACAGTGGTGAGTGAGATGGAAACAAGGAAAATTGGGGAGCCCTAAAAGTTGCTAGAGTAAACTATACTACCAAGAGTTCAAGAACAACAAATACCTTCAACCCGGACGATTTGACATGCAGAACGGCACCAGCAAGATCGGTATCGCTTGTCAGTAGCACTCGATCACCTTCATCATCTTCATACTGCATAGAGCAACACAGTTAAGTGGGGAAGTGCTGGAAATTGTTGGCTATCATCTAGCAAGTGCCGTAGTGGTGCAGTACAAAGACAGTATTTACAGATTTACAGGACATAAATAAATGCATGTAAGCTAATAGTATTCCTCTAAAAGTACATTAAGGCAGTGATATTTCATCACTGACAAAACAAGGGAGGCTTGGACATTAATACCAGAAATCACACCCCTAAACTCTTTGTTCTACATGATTATGAAATTACTAAAATTATTTTCGTAACAAATACTCAATCATACCAGGAGTTGCATTTTGCCCTCTTCATCAATAATACTTAATCTTTGCTTTATAGAATACACTAGCTCGTTTAAGCTCTCTGAGCCTGCAGCAACAGAAAACAAGTTAAGAACAGTTATGTTTGGATGATATGAGAATAGTTTACATGCTTGTGTAAACTATCAGGCGAGCGGTTACCACAAGTGAATCTATGCACACGTCCTTTTTGGTCTTGTAGCTTATAGGCAAACGAATTTCCAATAACAGGGGGGTAAATACTGCTTTTTCCATCTCCAGCCTCTGACGCCAAGGGCAATGATACTTCACTGGGAAATGTTAAAAGAAAATTGTATTAGCAGAAATCAAGTGAGCAAAAAGTTCAACAAATGAACCATCAACGGACCTACGACTATCGCATTCCTCATCATGAGACTCCAAAGCAAGAGTAGAGTCCCAAAACCTCTGCATTACTGTATTTGCCACGTCATTTACAGTGCCATTGCTTCCTTCAACCTACAAATTGAGAATGTATTCAGAAGCTTAGCATGGGAATTAACCGCAGAGCAGAAGCAATTTCAGGAATTAAGGAGTTAGGAACTACCAATTGAATGGCTGCGTGGGTAAGTTGCAGGACATCCAGGCAAGCAGTAATCTGTCCTTCTGTTCAGGAAGATGTAAGATATGCATCAGCATCAAATAAAATCCCATAAGGTGGTCGCATGCTGAGATAGGAATAAGGCTGTACCTCGGTCGACAACAGGAATATGCAAGAATTTCCCATCATGCATTATATGTAATGCATCAAGAATTGTGGTGTCTAACGTAGCAAAATCTGGGTTTACAGTCATCACCTTGAGAAAAAGTTTAAGTAACATAGTGAGTTGATAAGCAATTAAACAAATATCAGATGCCATTGGAAGAGGCAAGAAAATGTAAATCTGGTGGGAAAACCTTTTCAACTAGGGTCAATTCAGGAGAAAGATTCTGGGCAACAACACGCATAAGCAAATCTTTTGAGCTGCATTTGGCAATCACATATGCATCAGTAAGTAGTATGAGAAACAAAGACGTTGTAAACAATAGTAAAAGTACTAAAATAGACCGCTCACGTGAAGATCCCCTGCAGTGTGTTTCCTGTGGTGACAACCACTGAATTAACTCGAAACTCACGCATTTTCTGTGTTGCTACATACACTGGGTCTGAAGGAGAAACAATTGCTACTCTGAAAGTTAACACGACATAGTCAGATAAAACTCTCACTATTCAATGTTTTTGCTAAAAGTTCACAGAAAATATTCAGTGAAATTAACAGTTACTATACTTTGTGCCCTCCGTGACAATGGTTGACAAAGAAGGTTTGAACATCCGCTCTCTTAGAGTTTCTATGAAAGCATAAGGAGCTGTATCCAAAAACAGAGAATACCTTAACTTGATCAGTACCAAGCAAAATTATGATAACAAACACATAGAAAAGTACATAGAATATGAAATACCTCATTAGTGGTACAGTATAAAACATTTTTATTTAGAAAAATCCATATAGCAAATTAAAAAGTGATAGTCCATAGAATGTACCATACATGATACACGTTATGCATGGTGTGCTTTCAGGAGCGAAAGGGAGTAAAGCAATTGATAATATATGAAATGCAGTACCTGAAAAGTTGCCTCCTAATTGGCGCTCAACCCCTTCTACAGCAGCTGCTATCGCACTACCTTGCTCTGCTGCTTTTTCCAGTCTTGATATTGCATCATATAGGCATTTAGCAATGTCCAGCATAGCAATAACCTCACCATTTTCCACAACTGGGAGGTGTCTAAATTTCCCTAAAATATGTAAGAACATGTTAAAGAAACTACTGTCAATGTTTGTGAAAGAAGGGACTAAATTTCTAGCCAACCAAGGTCTATATGTAACAAAGTGAAACAGTCAGCCTACATATATGCCACCAAAGTCAGGAACATAGCAAAGAAATCCTAGACGTCTGCCTGCTGATAAAAATCAAGGAATCCTTATTTTTCCTGGAGATATTGACATACAAGACAGCTAAGATGCCTAACATTACCTAAAATTGTGCTTTCGCCTTTAATTGCACTCACAGAAAAAGGGGCAGATTGAGCTTGTCTGAGAGTGACATGTAGAAACAGTACACATCACAGAATACAAATATATATATATATATATATTCACCTAAGATAGTACTTGAAAGTTTAGAAAAAGAAAAACCATAATATATTTCATGTGGATATTCCAAAAGAAACATGAGTTGCACCGGAATTCAGGAGTTAGACAGTTAAAGGTTGAGCATGCTCATGCACAGAGAATACTATGTTGGTATCAACCATCAGTATTTTTTAGTTTTACTCTCTCCGTCAGACTTTCGAAAGCTTAGTCCTCATATAATTAATGGATATGGCATTTTTATTCCTTCTCCCTGATATCAATTAATGTGGCAGAATTCCTGCATCCTTTTTCACCAAAATAAGAAGTGAGCACAAGCAATTTACAGAGTAAACAAGTATGTTCTCTTTGATGCTCTTCTGGGTATATATTTAAATTTAGTGCTAAGAGAGCACACGCATTTCACAAAGCTCTAACAAAATTTACTTCTGGACATGTGCCGGTTATGAGCTATCATAATTGGGTGCTCCCAATTTGTTGAACCGAGAACTTGGTGCTGATTACTACAATTTAGTGAATCGTTGGCGGAAAAAAATTCATGTGTCATGATAGGGAAATCACTTGAAGTGGCACTAGTCACTACCACAAAAATAATAATATAAATGACTCACTAGTCCGCTACAATCACAAGTATATCAAAGAACATTCCATAACACAATAGTGGAAATACAGAATTTAGCCAACTCAATTTCACTGTAAATTTTCCCGAGCCACGCAAATGTAAAAATGGAGTGCATCTGACATACCTTGCACCATTTTCTGCAATGCTTCAATGGCAAGCGTATCAGACATGGCATATGTGGGGTTCCGCGTCATGATCTTGGACATGATGGTTTGCTCCACCCGCAGCCCCTCTGCAACTACCCTTGTAGCTACATCCTGCTCCCCAATTGGAATCCAAAAAGAAAAGAAATATGAACCATCTTCATCTCAAATGCACTATAATTAGACCAGGTTCTAATCGGCAGAGTAGTGTAGCTAAATTTACAAGATGATGGCTTTTTGGTTGAGAGCAGAGTACAAAGCAGAAATGGAACTCCATGGGTTAGTGGAACCGACTTCACTTTACCTTAACTTATTCGACCTTTTTGCCAAAATCGAATGAAATGGAAAAGCCAGAGTGAAAAGTAAAGCAACAATAAGCAAAATTGCAGCGACTTTTGAACATCTGGTCAACAAAAACGACTCCACTTTTTTTGGATGAAAAACATCTAAATCTAAACGAAAGCAAAGTATCTTTTAACTTCAACACAAAAAGCTACTCGTACTTGCTACGCTCCAAACTGAGAATCTAATCCAATCAAATCAACACATCAACATTTCTCAAAAGAGCAGCGAGAAGGTGTCATAGCGGAAGAGCATCAAGTTCAGAGAATCACACCATCTTATATCTTCCAAAATCACTATAAAAGCAAACTAGACATTCCAAAATCCCAAATTCAGGGGGCAAAGAAATGAAATCCAAACCTTGTCAGTGACTATGCCGGAGAGGAGTCCCTGCGCGTCAGTGAGCAGCACGGCGTCGACCCTTCTCGCCGCCATCCTCCGGCACGCCTCCGACACCGTCGTCCCCTCCGGTATCGTCAGCGCCTTCGACAGCCTCAGCTTCCTCACCGTCCTCTCCCCGCTTCACCAATACCCCCAAAACCCAATCTTTTTATCAGCGGCACAAGCCAAGGAGAAGAAATCGAAAGGATATGATGATTTGCTTACGTCAGCTGGCTGGGGGAGGTGGGCTTGGAGGAGGCCTTCCCGTTCCCATTGGCGGCGGCGCCGGTGGCGGCGGCGGAGGGGTCGTCGGACTTGCGGGAGGAGGCTGAAGGCGGACGGCTGCGTGTGCGGCGGTTCGGTGGCGCCGTGGCCGAGGTGGTGGTGCTCATGGCGGTTGTCGCCGGCGAGGAGGAGGCGGCGGCGGCGGCGGCCGGAGAGTTGGGAGAGCAGGTGGAAATGGAGCTTCCGCTTCGTTTCTCCTGGCCGTCCCTTCGACAGCGCGTGGGATTTTTGCGTTTCGGCCCTTCAAGTATCAAATTATTGGCACTACTTAATGATGTTTGTTTGTCATTTTTTAATTATTCTTTTAGTAGTTTTTTTTCCTTTTGCGTTTGAAAACATTAGGGCGCATCGAGAACTGTGTTGAGAAATTGTTCTTTTGATTTTTGTCATCTTAGTTTTGATTGTAAATGGAAGAAGTTACGAGTAGTAGTGTCAATCGATACTCCGTCCTAAAATGGAAGCATTTACTATTGCCTCCGTCCTAAAATTGATTTTGATTTCTTTCAATGTTTAACCATTTTTCTTATTTAAAATTTGATACAAATATAAAAATATTATTTCATGCTTAACGTATTTTTAATAATAAAGTAAATAAAAAATAATATTCTCTAATTTTTTTGACAAATGGTGAAATGTTGCAAAATAAAAAGCCAAAACGTAAAGTATTTTTGGACAGAGAAAATACTTAGTACAGTGGAGTAGAGTAGTATTTTAGTGCTTCTAATTATAAATCTAATGAGCATCACATCCGTCTTATAAAACAAGTAATGCTAAAAATCAGACAAATTAGTAAAGGTGTGGGATGACCCTTATTTATTTGTCATATTGACGTTGTTTGAATGTCACGTGCACATGCACATATAAAATGGATAAAATTTGGGTTACAAAAGTGACTTGAGTTATATGTGACAAAAATTATAAGATAAAATTTGAGTTACAAATGTGACTTGTTTCATGGCACAGAAGAGTAGTACTGATTCTAAATATTGCACTATTAGATCAAATCTTTGGGACTAAAATGGTGTGCGTTTTTCTTCAGCTTCTCCACAGGGGAAAAATCAAATCAAAATTGTGCCACCACATCTAATCGAATCGAAGAAAAAGAAACGAAGGGGCTGAATGAAACATTTCCACCGCAATTAGCAAGAGGAGTAGAATATACTGTATTGTACTACACGCACCCATTAACTCAACCCTGACATTCCCACCGCATGAACGTTATCTCACTGTCTTCCGGCCCCCACATCCCTGGGGCCCACAAATCAGCAGGCACGTGTCTACTCGCGCCCACCGTGAACCAGGTCCACACTGAAATTTTTTCCCAATCATTCATCCGGGCGTTGCGTTGCGTTGTGCTGTGCGCCGCCGCTTCTTGCGGCCGATTTGAATACTCCCAATTTTTTTGAATTGACTAGCCGCGGGATGGGCAGAAAGCCCCTCAAACTTTGCATAAATTTAAAATGGGCCTTCCGGGTAGCTGGGGGCAGCCACTGTGGCCCATCTGTCAGTGAGAGGCGAGGGTCCGTCTGTGGTGCTGCCACGTCACTGCGGAACGAACGGATGGACGGTGGGGAGCAGCAAGGCCAGCCACAGCCACAGACGGTTTGGTGGTTTTGGTGCCACGCTGTCATGTCAGCTGACCACTGACATGCGTACTAGGGACAAAATCTTGGGTGCTAAGCGACAGAGCGGACACGATCGATCACAGGACAAAATCCAAAGACGTTGTTTTCTGTGGTGGAGAGAAAATAATTTGGTGGAGTTTTTGGAGTGGAAAGAAGTTTATCCAATAGTTAGATTTTTCTTTATCTTCTCTTTTTTTCTAAGGAACGGCAGGTTTTATTGATTCAGAATAATAGGGTTACAATCTTACTTCAGAGCTCGCAGGATGCAAGTCAGTACAGTATTCCGCCAAACCACACAATGCACCGTCCGCTTTGACTTGGGAAAGTTCATGAGCTGCCTTATTACAATCCCTATTACATAGACTAATTTTAACCTCTTGAAGCCTCGCCATCGTCGCCTTCATCGCCTGCAGAACAAAAGACCACCGTGGTATGTCAGGTTTATTTTCCATCATCCTCTGAACCAGAGATGAGCAATCTGTACCGATATATGTATCCATTCCGCTGCTAGATACAAACCTTTAGCACAAGGTAAGATTTCTGCTTCCTCCGCATCAACACAGTTACAGAGATATTTCCAGGACGTGAGGAGAGTTTTACCATTTTCATCTCGGATCATAATATGAGCTCCACTCTTTCCATCCGTCAGGAAACATTTTGTAGGACCCTTTTTACACGTGCATATTTGTCATAATTATTAATTTCAAGTAAACATTTTGTAGGACTCTTTTTAATTTGAGTTTTTTTAAGTGTGCAGACTTTTAAAAAGTACCCCCTCCTTCCACATATATTTGACGCTGGTTAGCTCATTTTTAAGCTAATTAACACCAAATATAAAACCGGAGGGAGTAGTTCATAAAACACTAAAGGTAATTTTGTGATAAAAATATACTAGTAGCTCCATTAATAAAGGAGTGGAGAACGAGCAGAAGCTCAGTTAGCAAAGGGCTTGCTGTTGAACGCCCACCGTTCATGTTCAAATACCATGACACGTTCATTTCTTCTTCTTAATACCATCGACACCACACCCCTCCTTGGTGTCCAACCTTTTCGGTTTCAAAAAATTAATAAAGGAGTGACTACTTGTTAGAAGTGCATTCCATGATTTCATTAAAATGTTTTTACAATTTTATCCCATCCAACAAATACGTACAAAGTATTGAGTTGAAGTTTACGAATGAAATCATTTGTTGTTCTCAATTTTTTTATGAAATTAATGTAAAGGTTATTGTTTAACAAAATTTCTCTCATTCATTGAAGTGTACCCTAAAATTCTACAAGATCGCATAGTGGTGTGATCACATAATTGTTTGCCAATGCAAAATGGCTGTGGAAACCCTGAGTATTATCCCATCCAGTGTCCAACATGACCACCACATACTATTGGAGGAGTGAAATCCATACATAAATAGCCACTCGTCCTCAATATATCTATGATCGCGGTTGATGTTATAATAATCGGAATGCCGAGTAGTGAGTGCAAGACATAACCGTAAGATAGCTTGCCAGTCGACTACGTCATATGACCGTTAACCACACGAAGGCGACGACCAAAAGCATACCCTAATGAATCGATCCAAAACGCTATCCCTAATTATCTCAAGTGATCAAAACCCGTTACTCATCTTAGCTAGTGCCCAGGAATACGACTAGCCTTGCACTTTCATTCGTAAGCAATTGGAACATCATCACAAGTGCATAAATAAGGGTAAAGTACATCAAGTACAAGACACTAATAGATACTGAAGTTCCAACAGACAAGGCATAAGAGTTGCAGCGGAAGACATAAGTAAGATACATATAAACATTAAGTAAAACCGATGGTGCCAAACTCCACTAGGGCAAACTGATCGGGCAAGAGCCAAGCTGCAAGAGAGAGATCGCACCCTCGGCAGAGCAGTGACCACACACAAAACGAAGCTCAACGCAGAGTCCTTCCCTAAAAACAGCAGAGCCAGGTTAAGTACAAGATTGTACTTGCGAGTCTTACCCAAGTTTATATATACTACCCAAGGCTTGGTTTTGTCTCTCATGTTCCTGTGGTAAGTTGCAGATTTGGTGTAGTGTATTTCTTCTATCTACGAAGTGTTGGCAATCTGTGACAATTGATATATTACTTGTGCAGCATGAGGAATATGCTATTACTTCATTGAAGAGGTCGTTGGGTGCTCTGAACACACACCTTGCTTCAAACTCATATCTTGTTGGGCATTCAGTTACTCTAGCTGATATTGTTATGACATGCATCCTTTATTATGGTTTTGTTCGGACCTTGACTAAGAGTTTCACCACTGAGTTCCCACATGTTGAGAGGTACCTATGGACCATGGTTGACCAGCCCAACTTCAAGAAAGTCATTGGTGAAGTCAAGCAAGCAGAGTCTGTCCCTCCTGTTCAGAAAAAGACTGCTGCCCCAAAGGAACCAAAAGCAAAGGAGGTCAAGAAGGAGGCTCCGAAGGAGGCCCCAAAGCCAAAGGTTGAGGTGCCAGACAGCCAGAGGAAGAGGAGGCACCAAAGCCGAAACCAAAGAATGCTCTTGATCTACTGCCACCAAGCAAGATGATTCTCGATGAGTGGAAGAGGCTGTACTCAAACACAAAGACCAACTTCCGGGAAATTGCCATTAAAGGTTTGGTATATTCAGAATTGCTCTGTTTGATATATTCAGTGCTAACAAGTTTTGCATGTGGTGGCTGATTGCTGTCCTGGCTAAATTAGGCTTTGATCTAGATTGTTTACATGTTTAAAATTTATGGTCTTAAATATCTTTGTTTATTGATTTTAACTATTACTTAAATAAAAAAGAACAATAAACTCTAACTTAATAACACGTAGAGTTCTGGACCTGTGACCTCTTGTGGCATTCGATTTACTCACTCGTGGCTCTTTGGCATGCATTCATCCTGCCTTACTTTCCCACAGGATCAAGCCACCTCATGAATCTTGACTGCTTTTCCCCAGAAAATCAGCCAATTTTTTTCTTACTTTACCTCTTAATATGGCATTTATTTAATTGATGGTTAGTAAAAATGGCTTTGGACCGATTATTTGTAATGAAGGTTAAAGGATGATGACTTGTTATCATGACAGCTTCTTGTTACAGTTTAATTAATTTAGACATGAACCTAATGGATCCCATTTTCTTGTTTCAGATGAACAAAGACTTATTCATTACTACCCCCGTTCCATAATATAAGGCGCGCACGCTTTTTAAGATTCAACTCTTCAATTATTTGACCAATAATTAGTCTATTGTTATTTAAACTTTATTTAATAAAAATAACATCATTGAAATGACATTTAAATTTACTTTCATATGACTATAATTTTGTAATAAATATATTATAATATATGAGATATTAAATGTTAAAATTAGTTTTGAAGACTATGCCAAATTTGACCACGTCTTATATTATGGAACGGAGGGTTACCCTCTCTGGTTCTGCAACTACAAGTACAACGATGAGAACACTGTATCATTTGTGACAATGAACAAAGTTGGAGGGTTCCTGCAGCGGATGGATCTTTGCCGCAAGTATGCTTTTGGCAAGATGCTGGTTATTGGCTCCACACCGCCATTCAAGGTCAAGGGCTATGGCTCTTCCGTGGTCAGGACATCCCAGAGTTCGTCATGGATGAAGTCTACGACATGGAGCTCTCTGATGAGGCCCAGAAGGAGCGTGTCAATGCCATGATCGAGGACCAGGAGCCATTTGAGGGCGAGGAGTTGCT
This sequence comes from Leersia perrieri, assembly GCA_000325765.3. NCBI lineage: Eukaryota > Viridiplantae > Streptophyta > Magnoliopsida > Poales > Poaceae > Leersia > Leersia perrieri. Next base: position 2,843,310 of record CM002479.1, read on the forward strand.
GGATGCAAAATGCTTCAAGCGAGCAGCGTGATGTTTAGAAGCAAACCAGCAGTGGCAAAGTACTACTATTTAGGCCTTGAATTCAGAGTCAAAACAGTTGTTATATACAAAGCCAAAGGTTGTACTGGTTGGTTTTTTGTGCGATGTCTCAGATTTTGGATAGCTGATCGTGTTATATCATTTATGCGCTTCTGGACACCTAGTGCGTTCTTAGACTACCGAGGGATAGTGCTATTTTTGCATAGTTTTGGTAGATTTATTTAGGTAATCACCCGTTATATTTCATGTTTGTGTCAAAATGAACGACATACGATCCTTCTGTTGTTGGATTTGGCGTAGCCGCGTAGGATATATGGATCCTGGGCCGCTGACTTATGATTACGCATATTGTAAAATAAAGGCAAAATTAGTTCTATAGTGAAAGTTTCTGATTTTAGTTTTATAGCACTAAAATTGAAAACTTTACATTCTACAGAACTAATTTTGCCCTAAAATGGCTATACGATGCTAATAAAATAAAATAGCTATACGACCATGACAAGCTATGAAGCGCTGTTGACTAGCACACCAGGGAAATTGGTAAATGTGTCGCACAAGAAAAAAACAGTGTACAAAAACAAATCCACTCGTAAATCGTAATCTACATATGACCAAAGTTTACAATGTGTATTTTTCCTGAACATACGTCAGTATCGGCCACGTACTGTCTACAAAAGCACACATCAATGATGTCTAAATTTGTCTAATCACTTCGTCAGCACAACAGTACACCAGGAAGGGTAAGATTTCTAATCACTTCGCCAGCCCTTTTTACGAAGACAATGGTACAAATGGGTGATCAATCTAAACCTCTCAAAAGAAATACCAAACAATTCTTGGTGATTTCAACAGTCATGCACGACTGTAGTGTACGGTGATGTTGCAACTAATTTCGATCACATTTACTGTGCATTGCTAGTCATATTCTACTTTGTACACTGGCCTGGATTCGTGTGACGACTCCGAAATGCGGAGTTGAAGCCTCAAGTCAAATTGATTCTGCATTGTGCTCAGCGACAGCCCCCTCAGAGTTCTTGAAAGAATCCGAACTCCTTTTGAGCAAAATCAACTGTTCCAAGAACACAAATGTAAGATTCACGTTAGGAGCGCTATACATAAAACATTGTGAAGTCAACCAACTATAACGCAACTGTAAGAGGCATATAAAAAAATACCAAAATGATGTCTCAAAGAAACAACATAATATATTATATATGTCAGAAAATCTCTGGCAGCATAATTCCCATGTGCACATACATGCAGATGTGCAAAACCGATGAAGGTATCCATATATGGAGACAAAAGGGTGGGAGGGAGTACCTAGTGTAGTTTCACTGGGGTATAAGGTTCAAAAATCGTATTTTGTTCTACCACTTTTTAAGATTAGGCACAACATATCAGATAACTCAGAGGTTGAGTTGTAGAAATTCCATGCTTCAAGCATCAAACGCTTCCTTGAACCTTTGAAATGGACAACCTAACAAAATATATCAGAAATATCCTGTGCATCAGTAGATGGAAAATAAATACAAAAGGCACTACAATGAGCACATCTCTACTAGATTGAACATGCCCCTGGCAGTCCGGGGGCTCACATCCAAAATCAGCACAATGGGACTATATTGAAACAAGATATCAGAGCCTCAAGCACATCATGGCATGAGAATAATATGAAATTGAAAACAATGTTATTTGCAGCAATTGAAAACATACGTGTGCAAAAAAACTTGCTAAAACCATTTTCTTTTAGTGTTCATACAAAAAAAATCTGTAAATAGAAGGACTTCAAACAGAACTCCCTCATTCGAAGGAAATATGTTATACCTTTACATCCAAGGGCATACCATGGAACTGTCCAGCACCTTCAGGTGGTGTCCAATTATATACCGCGCAAGGCAAAAAAAGAATAGATGCTCCATTCACTTCACCTGTCAATCTTCATGCTTAGAAAATTTTCTAAAAGCAGATGGTAGATGGGACTTAACAACCCACACCAGTGCTAATTGATCACCAAGCATCCGGGAAGCCTTCATATAATTCAACTGATATGCCTCAAGGACTTCTTTGAAGAATTCAACAGCCCTAAAGACCAAAAAAAGAGGTAAGTTATTTAAGCATCGTCATCATTTTATATTAAGATCTGCTTCATAGACAGAACTTACTTAGAAACACCATCCCTGGTTCCTCTTACTGCTACAAATCCAGAATTCAAAGGCTGGCCTTTGTTATTTCGAAAAGTGAGAGCAAGGTGACAATTAGGATATATCTTGAATATATCTCCAAGATCAGTAACCACTGCTATATCAGAATCAGTGAAAATAATATGATATACATCCTCCATTGTCTCCAGCTCCTCAAGTCTTTGTTCCAGGAAGGCCTGAAAGTGGACAATAAACAAAAACTTAGTACTCCAGGAAAAAAATGCATTAAGATGGTCTGATAATAGCAGTATGTATATCGCACAAGCATTTTAAGAAAACATGTGAAGAGAACATGAGATATAGACTTACTATGTAGGACCTGATCCTTTGAAGCATCAAATTTTCTCGAGTATAATTTCCTTCAATAGGCAATATCGCTGCACTCCCATGATTTAGTGAAAACTTTGAATTAGGATCAGTCAATATGATAACATTGCTTGTTGGCATTGACACCTGCAAGGTTGTATAAATAAGAACATACATTAAATAACCATCATCATTACTGAAAATGAAGGAAATCATGTTGCGCTCACATTTATGAAATTATAACATAGATATTACTCCTATAAGGCTAGTAGCCATAGTTCATAGGCCCCAAATGAGATCAACTCATTCTTAATTTCCAGAAAAGGATATCATACCAATGTGACGCCACTTTACCTTCACATTGTGTCAAACAGATTTCATTCTCTCTCCTCTACCCAAAAAAAAAGTATTTTACCAAGAGAAAGGATGTAGTGAAGTCTGTTAAAGCTAGTGGTCTTGGTTATCAATTATTCATAGCATGCAAAGAATACAAGTAGTTCTAATTGAGCATATTGGCAGTTAGCTAGCAGCTGTCACACAAACAGGAGGAGAAAGAAAACGTACCTGCATGAAACTAATGAAAGTGTTAAGGATAGCCATGGACCTTCCCACCTTGCTATAAGAATGTTTTCCAACAGTCACAACATCAGATGACACTTTGCCTGCTTCAGCTGGGTCAGAGTTGTATGTTGTAAATACTGTGACAAAAGTAACTTGGTCACCAGAATAATTTCTTTCACTTGATCATCCAATCTTATTGACAGCTTTTAGTCCTGATGAAAATGGGAAAAGCAATCAGATGAATTATGCCACTACATGTTGGTTTTGCTCAAACAACAGAAGTACAGGCAATACTGTGGGACACCCATAAGTATATATAGTACTATCTCCATTCCTCAATATAAAGGGATTTTGCCTTTTTCTTCTAATGTTTGACCATTCGTCTTATTCAAATTTTTTGAAAGTAATATTTATTGTATCTATGATTTACTTTATATTATCAAAAGTACTTAGTCATGACTTATCATTTTTAATATTTGCACTAAATTTTTGAATAAGACAAATGGTCAAACGTTGCAAACAAATGGTCAAAATCCCTTATATTGGGGGACGGAGGGAGTATACACTAGTCAGTACTATTTAAGTGCATATTAGAGAAAATGATTAATACTCCCTCCGGTCAATAATATATGATGTTTTTAACACTAAAATTAGTGTTAAAAACGTCATATATTAAAATACGGAGGGAGTAGCATGTTTACATTATATGCAACTTTAGTTACTGATAACATCCTGGAAACTGCTTCAAAGTGAACAAATGTAGTTATCTAAGAGAATCACCCTTGTGGATCAGTTGTTTGAAATGATTTAACACTTTGTGTCAATACATTTTGCATGAACAAAATGATTACTACTTAAATTATGCAGAGTGCGAGGTTATTCCAATGAAACCTAAGCAACCATAAAATCTTGTAGCATAAGAAACAAAAAAGACTTGTCTCTGTGTTGCCGTTAGCTTACACACTTCACAGAAATAGATGCAATCAATTTAATTAAACACCAGACAATGTTGATAGGGTTAGAACAATAAGATGTGTGATACATCCCTATGCAATCTCCATGTAGTCCGGAATTTCTCTCTTCCGTCATTAACAATAAACATTACTCCGTACTAGAGAAAACACGAGGCTCATCCAACTGTTCCTGATTCTTTGAACAAGAAATATCACTACATTCGAAGCTAATGTGTATTCCCCAACTGCAAGCAGGGTCATGAAAAGCCAACTCCCAAAAACCAGCAGAATTACAACTAAATTCCACAAAACAACAAACGAATGTAAGCACAGAAACGAACGAACCATGGCAGTAGAGGCGGTTGGGGCGACCCTGGCCGGCGGCGGGGCCGAGCATGAGGCGATCCGGGTGCTTCAACGCGGTGGGCGGCGGCAGGCACTGGCCCCTCTCCGGCGGTGGCGCCCAGATCAGCTGCAGCCTGGAAACTGGGCAAAGATTGGATCCGGTGGTGGGGGGCAGCGTTAGTTGTTACTGTTGCTCGCGAGAATTGAGAGGAGGGGTTGGAGGGGTCGTACTGGAGTAGAAGAGCGGTGCGAGGATGAGGAGCGGGAGGAAGGGGATGGCTCTGCTTCGGGGCCTCCACCATGTTGCCATGGAAGCGGCAGAAGAGAGGAGAGAAGCTGAATGCCGCTTGGTTAATGGTTTGTAGAAATATGCATTTGTACCCTTCAGGTTTTGCTCCCCAAAAGTATTAGCCCTCTTCCTGTTGCCCATAGATCCTTAAACTCTCTAATATCTCTGAATTTCAAAAAAAAAATTGTCATTCTTTCGAGCTGACACCTATGCAAAATGACAATAAATAATACTAGACAAAACACTGAACATACAATAAAGGATTAGCCCAGTGCTCATACAACAATTCTTGGTTCTCTGAACAAGAAAATATAACTATATTTGAAGCTAACATCGGCTGCATTTCCCAATTGCAATCAGAATCCTGCCAAAACTAGTCCCAAACGCAGCAGCATTACAAGTTTACAACCCCATTCCACAGAATAAATAACAAACGAATATAAGCACAGAAACAAATGAACCTTGCACTGGAGGCGGTCGGGGCGACCCTGGCCGGCGGCGGGCCGAACACGAGGTGATCCGGGCGCTTCGGCACGGTGGGTGGCGGAAGGCACAGGCACCCCTCCGGCGCGGAGGGCGGTGACAGGCACTGGCCCCTCTCCGGCGGCGGTGCCCAGATTAGCTGCAGCCTGGAAACTGGGCAAAGATTGGATCCGGTGGGTGGGGGCGGCGTCAGCTGTTACTGTTGCTCGCGAGAATCAAGAGGAGCAGGAGGGGTTGGAGGGGCCGTACCGGAGTAGAAGAGCGGCGCAAGGAGGATGAGGAGGTGGAGCGGGAGGAAGGGGATGGCTCTGCTTCGGGGCCTCCACCATGTCGCAATGGAAGCGACGGAAGAGAGGAGAAAAGCTGAATGCCGCTTGGTTAATGGTTTGTGGAAATATGCATTTGTACCCTTCAGGTTTTGCTCCCCGAAAGTATTAGCCCTCTCCCTGTTGCCCATAAATCCTTAAACTCTCTAATATCTCCGAATTTCAAAAAAAAAATGTTATTCTTTCGTGCTGACACCTATGCAAAACGACAATAAATAATAGGGACAATTGTGTTTTGTCCCTATTTTCAACCCTAATTGTGATTTTACCCCTGTTTTTTCAACTTTGTGTTTTTGCCCTCGCTTTTTCAAACTGAAGCTCATGTTTGCCCCTATTCCGTTAGATCCACTTAACGGTGTTAAATATATGTATATCATTTGCAGATAGGCAACATATCTGGTGGAAACTAACTCTCCGTGCAAACTATGAAAACTTCAATCTGAGCCACACGATATTGATCCAAGGGTGCGTTCAAAGGAGGTGGAAGGGGTGATATGCAAAAGCGCATTTGTAAATCATCCCTCCCACCTCTCACGAGTTTTGCAAATCACCCCTCCCACCTCTATTGAGCGCACCTTTAGATCAACATCGTGTGGCTCAGATTGAAAGTTTTCATAGTTTGCACGAAAAGTTGGTTTCCACTGGATACGTTGCCATGCAGATATGCACCTACTTTTTAAGTACTTTGTGATTTTGCCCCTGTTTTGGAATTAAATACTTAGATATTATTTTTGTCTATGTTTTAACATAATATTTTTATAGATGAATTTGTTGAAAACTAGGTCAAGCATAGACTTGGTTTGAATTTTAAGCATGTTTTGAATTTGTTTTTAACACCGTTAAGACCACTTAACGGAATAGGGGCAAACACAAGTTTCAATTTAAAAAAACAAGGGCAAAATCACAAAGCTGAAAAAGTACGGGCAAAATCACAATTAGACCTTAAAACGAGGGCAAGAATGGAATAGCCCCTAAATAATACTAGACAAAACACTGAACATACAGTCAAGGATTAGCCCAATGCTCATACAACAATTCTTGGTTCTCTGAACAAGAAAATATAACTACATTTGAAGTTAACATCGACTGCATTTTCCAATTGCAATCAGAATCCTGCCAAAACTACTCCCACGCTAAAAGCAAGTATAGGACCACTAAAAAAAGAAGCATAGTACCACGCTTAGCAATCAACACCTTCTAGCATAGCATAAGCAATCAGTCCTGCAGCCTAGGGACAAATCAATTGCAATCAACCAAATCTTTGAGTCAGCGCAATGTGCGGGCACGCATTTCAATGGGCTTTGCAATCAGCTGTAAGAAAGAGCCAAACTCTGCAATCAGCTGAAAGAAACAGACTTTGCAGTGAGCTGGAAGAAACAACCAACGTTTGCTATCAGCTGCGAGAAACAGCGAAAGCACGTAGTCCAATCTGCGCAGGCGGAGCTGCTCACGCTCATGCAAATTGTGGCAGCCGGTGGCGCGCGGTAAGACTACGCCACTGCAGGCCCCGCTGCCGCCATGCTCACGCAAATTGCGCCAGCCGGTGGCGCGCGGTGAGACTGCGCC
>CM002479.1:2855125-2899745 GCA_000325765.3 Leersia perrieri
GGTCGGGGCAACCCTGGCCGGCGGCGGGGCCGAGCACGAGGCGATTCGGGCGCTTCGGCGCGGTGGGCGGCGGAAGGCACTGGCGCCCCTTGGCACGGAGGGCGGTGGCAGGCACTGACCCCTCTCTGGTGGCGGCGCCCAGATCAGTTGCAACCTAGAAACTAGGCAAAGATTGGATCCGGTGGTGGGGGCGGCGTCAGTTGTTACTGTTGCTCGCATGAAACGAGAGGAGGAGGAGGAGGAGGAGGAGGAGGAGGAGGGGCAAAGATTGGATCCGGTGGGTGGGGGCGGCGTCAGCTGTTACTGTTGCTCGCGAGAATCAAGAGGAGGAGGAGGGGTTGGAGGGGCCGTACCGGAGTAGAAGAGCGGCGCGAGGATGATGAGGAGAAGAATGAGCGGGAGGAAGGGGATGGCTCTACTTTGGGGCCTCCACCATGTTGCCATGGAAGCGGAGGAAGAGAGGAGAGAAGTTGAATGCCGCTTGGTTAATGGTTTGTGGGAATATGCATTTGTACCCTTCAGGTTTTGCTCCCCGAAAGTATTAGCCCTCTTCCTGTTGCCCATAGATCCTTAAACTCTCTAATATCTCCGAATTTCAAAAAAAAAGTCATTCTTTCGTGCAAACACCTATGCAAAACGATAATAAATAACACTAGACAAAACACTGAACATACAGTCAAGGATAAGCCCAATGCTCATACAACAATTCTTGGTTCTCTGAACAAGAAAATATAACTACATTTGAAGCTAATATCGGCTACATTTCCTAATTGCAATCAGAATCCTGCCAAAACTACTCCCAAACGAAGCAGCATTACAAGTTTACAACCCCAACCCCATTCCATAGAATAAATAACAAACGAATGTAAGCACACAAACAAATGAACCTTGGCACTGGAGGCAGTCGGGGCGATGCTGGCCGGCGGCGGGGCCGAGCATGAGGCGATCCGGGCGCCTCGGCGCGGTGGGCGGCGGAAGGCACCGGCGCCCCTTCGACACAAAGGGCGACGACAGGAACTGGCCCCTCTCCGGCGGCGGCGCCCAGATCAGCTGCAGCTTGGAAACTAGACAAAGATTGGATCTGGTGGCAAGGTGCGGCGTCAACTGTTACTGTTGCTTGCGAGAATCAAGAGGAGGGGTTGGAGGGGCCATACCGGAGTAGAAGAGCGGCACGAGGAGGATGAGGAGAAGAGGAGCGGGAGGAAGGGGATGGCTCTGCTTCGGGGCCTCCACCATGTCGCCATGGAAGCGGCGGCAGAGAGGAGAAAAGCTAGATGCCGCTTGGTTAATGGTTTGTGGAAATATGCATTTATACCCTTCAGGTTTTGCTTCCCAAAAGTATTAGCCCTCTCCCTGTTGCCCATAGATCCTTAAAACTCTCTAATATCTCCGAATTTCAAAAAGAAATGTCATTCTTTCGTGCTGACGCCTATACAAAACGACAATAAATAATACTAGACAAAACACTGAACATACAGTCCAGTCAAGGATTAGCTTGATTAGCTTACCTTTTGTTTTCCGTGGCTGCTTTGCAATGCAGAAAACTTTCGCGTAACTAGTACAGCCAAAATACTCCAAAATTCATCCGTTTCGGCCTCACTGATTTTCCATCATCAAGCAACGTTTGCCACTCACATCTATCAAGCAAGCAGAAAGCGGCAAACAGTTCTGGAGACCAAATTGGTTTCCCCGCTCCCCCATTGATTAAAAAAAAAAACTTTCACAGACAGAGGATACTTTTCTACTTCAATGACGATGAATGATTCATACAGATGGTGTAAAAAGTGGCCCCCAAACTGCTCTTCATTGTAATGCAAAGAGAGGTACTGTATATGGTCGATCCTAAAACAATGCTCGACCCAAATCTTATTGGGCTTGAAAACAGACAATGAGATCAAAACATGCGTCAAACGTTGTTCCAGGTCAACATGTAACAACACCAAGCTTCCCAAGCAGGAACTTGTCAAAACATTCAGTGAGCAACAGCCTTTTGAGCCTTGTTTGGGAGGATGTTGTCCGGGAGGATAAGCTCTGGCGGGATCTCACGGACCACGCCGAGCATCGAATCATACTCCTCGTCTTTGTGAGCAAACTTTTTCCTCAGCATCTTCTCGAGCTCAATCTCGTCGAAGGTCTTGGCATTCTCAGCAGCATGGACTTGAGCCAAATTGATGTAGTTCGTTGCTGACTGAGCAATGAACGCCATCTCCTCTTCGGTAAGCTTTCTTAGGAACTTGGCAGGATTACCAACCCAGACCTAGCAGTATCAGGAAAACATATGGTTTAGTAGTAACATTTTAAATTAATTATAAAATATGAATACAAAACATATTCAAGTCTTGCAGTTGTTCATAGCAATAGTATGGAACATAAAATACAGACATCAGTATGAACATGCAGCCAGCAGCTTTGTTTGGTAATCCTCCAGTCCGCAATAGCAGGTTTTGAAAAAAAAGAAATTACACAGATTCACGTAAATATGCTATCAACACATTACAACTGTAAAGTAAGTAATTGTTCTTTAGAAAAAAAAAAGACTAAAGCTCTACCTAGGAATCACTCAGTTGCATCATCCAAACAATTAGATATTTTGCAGAACAAAGAGCATGCCAATATCACAAACATCATATATCAATGTCTCTTGAGAATTCCATCATTACAAAATGTTGGCAGTTGAGTGCATATTCCCCATATAGCAAGCAAAAACACTTTCTTAGCAAGAGAATAAGAAGGTAACCTCTCCAGAAGGAATCCTTGTGTTCTGCTTAACAAGCGATCCTGCACCAACCATGCTGTGCTTTTCAACCACCACTCCATCGAGCAAAGTGGCACCCATACCAACAAAAGCTTCATCCTCAACAGTGCATGCATGCAGAACAGCACTATGACCTGGCGGAAGCTTATTAATTTAGGTAGGAGCATAACACAGTGAATAATCCAGGCAAAATGAAGCTTATAATTTTAGTTCAATTACAACACTGCAATGAAAACCATTTTTATACAGTTCTATCATGCATAAACGATGACATGTGATTAATGTCTTCCAGGAAAAACAAATCAAAATATCAATAGCATGTCATAGTGTATATTGTGTACCAACATTATTAGGAAATAAGATATGAAGAGAACTACCGACCTATTGTAACATTGTTTCCAATTATGGTTGGGAGAACCTTCCCGCTGATGTTAGCTTTTGAAACATGTACAAGGGAATTGTCTTGTATATTTGTTCCAGAGCCAATATGAATGCTGTTGACATCACCTGAGGACAAAGCAATGAAAAGGAGCTAAAATGGTTATCACTGAACACTGGAAGTATCTACAGAACAACTTCAACATTATAGTTACAGAAACTAAAACATCAATATGCTTGGGTTAACCTAGTAAGTATGACAGACTAAATATCTCACAATGTGATACAAGATCACATGGTTCTGGAAGAATGTAATCATGTGAATGAAAATTCGATTGTACTTGGATTTGGTTATAAAGGAGACCGTGCATCCATTGGTCAAAACTCAAAACCATTCTCATCACGGTGATGCGCATAGAAGCTCATAATGATCTAGCATTGGGTTTCTATAATAAACCCAATTCTAATAAATAAAAAGATATTCCTGATGGATCCAAGGCTGGTATGTTTGTATTTGATGCTTTATTATCACACGTCATCAGTGCAGGTCAAAAAATGAAACTTTATGTGAAGTGTCAATTGAGAGTCTTAACAGTGAAAAGATGGTGTACTAGAGCTGTTTGATAAACTGTGCATCACCTGACAACTGACAGTTATATGTCAGTTTTCTGTATACTATGATAACAGGTGTGGTGAAGTCAGAAGCAAGTTTCTTCAAATACTAAATGTACAGGACTGTTGCAAAGAAGAAAGGGAAGATAATTATCAAGACAAACCCCATGCTTACTCAGTAGCACCTGTATACTAGTACAGTGTTTAATGACAAAGAATTTACCTCTTAAAATGGAGCCATACCAGATTGAGGATCCATTTCCAATCTGAACATCACCAATCACAGCTGCACTAGGAGCAACAAAAACATCCTTGTGGATTCTGGGCTCTTTCTCAAATATGGTCATGATCGTGCGATGCCTTGACACTGACAATGGCATACAACAAAATGCTAACATGTCAGTCAGGCTTAGATGTAGAATTTATATATCTCAGTGAAGTCATATTTACACGTACAGAAGTTCTAAAATGATCTATCAAGCTAGATGCAAAATGCCGATAACAAAACATGCCCTTGGTCATAATGTCCTATGCTGCTATCTATGCTAATTTCTGGCCATTTATCCGCAGCATGGTAATGATTAGTCACAACCTACAGCACCACACCAGCTAGAGGGAGGGGAAAATGATTTTTTTTTCAGGATGCCAGGGAACAGAAAATAGATACATACATTGGAAAAATAGATACACTCGAAATTGGGTGGCATGCCAATGTGACATTCCAATGGACTATATAACCACATTAACCAGCAATATGTGCAATCAATCCTTGATTTTACTTGTTGCTGTTTTGACACTCGAGAACCATCCCTAGCTGAGAACTTAAAATGCTGCAGGCTGCAACACTTGACAAACATGAAATACACTAAACACATTGGAAACCATTACCCCTCCTATGGCCCTATGCATTCCTACCATAATTCCTTCCCAATAACGAGCATACCAGTCAAGAATGTGTGTAGGCCCGCCTAACCAAATTAATCAACCTGATCCGACACTACAAACTCTCCAATAGACCCAACACATTGAGTACTCGACGAACGAAATCGAAACAATTTGACGAAGACCCCGATCCTATCCTCCTCCTCCGGAAGAGAGGAAAGCGAAACGAGGGAGGTGGGGGGAGAGGAGGAGACGGGCGGCTGCTTACGCTGCTCCTCGACGCGGAGGCCGCCCTGGATGGTGGATCCGAGGCGGTCCATGGCCTGGCCCGTGCCGCGGATCCACTTCCCCACCGTGTAGATCGCGCGCCCGAGGGTCCCCATGCCTGCACCTCCTTCCGCTTCGCTCCCGCCCTCTCCTCTGCCCGGAGCTGAGCTCGCCGCCGCCGCCGCGAAGACTGTGAGGTGGGGGTTTGATGGAGTCGAGAGAGTGAGAAGGGGAGGAGAGAGAGAGAGAGATGAGACAGACGGCCAGGAAGACTAGAGGAGAAGGCAATATGGGCCAATGGCCACGGCCCATATCTGCTCACTGTGAACCTTACTTGCAGAAATGGGCCCAAGCCCACAAGCACCACAACTTTCCTTTTTGTTTTTGACTATTCGGTTATATTGGGCGTTAAATTAACTTTTTACTAGGTTTGTCCCAAAATATTTATATATCTCTGTTATAAAAACTGATAGTGTTTCTAGACTAAAAATTCCATATATCGTCTCAAGCCAGCACCGCTTTATCAGCCCAAGAAGAGCCCACATTGGGTCTGCCTGCCAAAGTGCCACACACTTTAGCTTTAGGAGAAGGAAATGTGCACATACGTTACAATGGGTAAAAATAGTCATCAATTTCAAATCATGCCACGCAAAAATGTAGTTAAATTAAGTGTGATTTGGGTAATGAAATCGAATCGGCGAAATCATCCATTGATGTTAAAAATAATTATTGATCATATAGCAAAACCTTGTATGGTACGATGCAACTAAAAATCCAAAGTTTAATGTAAACCCAATGACATGATATTATTTTACATATGGACAAGAAATACCAATAAGAAAATCTTTGCATGCTACCACGTTCAATAATGTATTGCTAATCACATGTAGGCATGGAGTTAGTCTATCAAGTGTGCAGCACGTGCAGACAACAGTCTGATAAGCAAGCCCTCCATGACTCTGGTAGGTCGGCTTCTAAACTATGGTCATTTGGCTTCTGGCATTGGCAAGAAATGCAAAAGACCACAGCCAATCAGCAATTATTTTGTAATCACAAAGGAAAGAAACTTAGAAGCCTTAAAGCCTATAAACAGCATTGTTCAACTGATGACATGGATTGTAAGTTGGAAGGATCCATCTTTCACATTCAAGGCCCCTCGTTGTTGTAAGGCATATTGTTATGCAGTAATGCTCCAAAGTGTCAGTCGAAAAGAAAATTGACCAATTATGAAACCTCTCAAATGGACAAAATAATCTAATAGCATCTTAATATTGTATTAGCGGAGTCAAAACAGTCAATCATCAAGAAAAAACTGCATATACATCATGAACCCGTAGTGCACCTCAGGAATCAGATCAAAACAACAGTGCCATTGAACAACAGAGGAAGAAGCAATTCTGCCATAAATAATGCCCAACTTCGCTTTCATTGAAAAGATAGTAAAATTAAAGGCCTCAGTATTAATTAGAATGATGGCATGAACAGCACAAAAAATAACCATATTCTGCTTTCTAACCGAAATCTACAGTTGAATTTGAGCAGTAATACTTGCACTTGCATGGCAGTAAAACCTCATGTTCTTTTACATTACCAACCTTATATATATGACCAGAGATCGGTTCAGTATCGAAAGCCCAATACAAATTGCAGGAAAAGAATGTTATAAATATTTCTGCTGAAAGTTGGGAAGTAAAGGAGCTGACTAAAGAAAATTAACCTACCTTTAAGAATCAAACTGCACTCTCTGACCTGATATACTGTCCAATGTTCAATAGCTACTTGTGAAATCTTAACACAACTTCTATCTAGCTAGCACAAGAAGCAACTGCTCATCATCAATTCTTTTTTCTTCAAACTAGACACACAAACACATCTCATGATGTACTGGTATTGATGTACTGCACGTCTGCAATAATCAAATATAGGGGCTGTTATGAGGAGCTACATGCAGCAGCGCTGCAGCTGCACTGCAGCAGCAATCACAGTAGCAGGTGCTTGCACAGCTGCATGCTGCAGCGTTTGCTTAATTTTTTTTCTGAAATTGAATGATGCCTTTCACTGCAATAACAATGTTTCGGTTATAGCCAAACAGCTTGCTGTGCAGCCCAGCCCCCCGGCTGCCGAACAGCCCCATAGACAATACATTAGACATCTCATGGGTTGTTTTTACAGAGCTTCCCTTGCTTTATTATTTTGTAACCCAAGCGTTTGCCTGGAAACGTGGTACCAACATTTTCTACAAATTACAACCAAATAACAACAAAGACGACCGGAAGTAAGCACAGTGCCTGCTCAATGTCTCATTTACAATGTTAGGCATTTGCTACATAATACTACTAGAACAAAAGGACAACTAGTTGCAGGCAGAAGTCGTGTTCAGTTCTGACCTCAAGACAAGGCCAAGGCTTCGACTGCTGTCAAGGGGTATTACTTGATAGGACAGTCTTGGAGTACTTCGTACAGGCGAATGGCCCAACATCTTGAGCCTTCCGTTTGACCTGCAGGGTATCACACCATCCAAAGGAATGCATCTTCATCAGTCAACCTACTTAAAACTCATTCTTGTTTACAATTAGCAATAAGTACTAATCCTATGCAAACAGAACCAACCATGCATCTTTGTTTACTGTGATTACTATATCTATCATATCTATGCACACACACTGGCTGAATGAAATAACAAAGCACAACTCTACATATATTTGCATAAATGTCCTCCCAAACTTTTATTTGCAGAAAGGCATACCGGAGACCATGGACTAGGTTCTGGGGCAGTTTTGTCAGTAGGCGAATTTTGCACCGCACCACTCTTCTTTTCCAAAACTTCCTGTCATAACATATATAAAATCAGGCACAAACCTCCAAGCAGAGACTCCATCAAGCTTATACAGAGAGCTAAACTTCAGGCTAGCTGATTAGGGAGGCAACTCATGTTGCATTATAAATTCTATTTCAGGGGGATGGACAAACTGAGCTCGTCTCTTTCATACAGAACACTGGACTGGACCCATACAAATAGAACAAGAACAAGCAGTTTGTACGTTTACCTACTCATGCAAGTGTCTACTTACATGTAAGACACTCCACTACCTGATCATGTATAAATGGCAACCTGAGAAATTCGAAAAATGACATGATGTCAAGTAAACTCACCTCTCCAAAAGCCTCCACAACAGCAAGCCATTCTTCTGTAAACGGTACCAAGTTTTTTAGATGATCTTTACTGATGGTATTTGTCCTTGATTTATGCACTGAATTGTTCGTTCTGCAAAAAGATATTGAACGGCACACTATAAAAAAAAAGTATGCAATTGAAGTTGATTAACTTTGTAGATTCAAACATTCGATGCAGACATACCCTATGTTTGATACGCCCTCTGAAGACGACAACTTGTTGGTATCAAACTCAATTCTGTCTTCAGTATCTTGTTCTTCTGATAAAACCGGTCGTATTTCCTCAGTCAAAGAATGATGTGATTTGATTATACCATCAGCTGTATCTGTTTTTTCAATCAAACTAGCACTCTGTGCCTCTTGATCTACACAAGGTGAAGGCAGGTTCATAGGTGAACATTCTGTACTTCTACAATCATGGTCCCACTCAGCCCCTTCATGTAACCGTGGAGCCTCCTTCGCAGCCAATGCATCATCCATGAGCTCCATTTCACCATCAATATTTGAGTCATTTGAGTCCAACTTGAAAGATGCTGTCAATTTACTCCCAATAGTAGATTCACTTGAGGAGGGAATGACTTTAAGAAAGCAAGAATCCTCAACAGACTCAATGCTTGAAAAGGGTATACTACTTTTTGACAAGGATTGCTTCTCTGAGCAATCATTAGCATCCAAAAGACCAGGAAAAGAAGAGACTGAGACTTTGGTAGTGCTATCATTATTGACAGATTGCACATGAAGATTGGAAGCATCAGAGACATTGGTTGGCAGCTGCTTTGATAGATGGAATCTGCTTTTTAGATCCAGAGGCTGCTTATACCTGGGAGGTTTTACAAGTGACGGAATATTTCCACTAAAGCACCTCTCTGGATTTATTTTAGCAGAATCACTATGTGATACATAAGCTTTTCCCTGAAATAATTAGTCAGGAAATGAGGTATTAAAGTTTTCACAAAGGAAGCATTATCATGGAACAGAAGCATCCCCCCCCCTCACACCCCCACCCACCCACAAAGAGAAGGAAAAAATGACAAATTCAAACACGCATTTGTAGTATGGACAAAGTTAAATTTATCCAAGAATGAGAATCAAATTTTGTACCAACTCAGACATACATTTTGTAGATGGCCATCTCTTGTTTCGAACATTTTTTGCATCAACTCATATTGCACATATGCGACTACACATTTTTCTAGATGTAATTGAAGCATTGCAGCATTTATGAAAGAGCATAATAGATTACCTGAGCGAAAAACCCAAGTGAGGGTGAAGGCATCCGAAGGGCTGATGGCTTAGTAGATATTGGCGAAGGGACAACAACAGAACTGGAGGGATTATCTTGTGAAACTGGTGAAGAAGTTCTACATTTTCCAGAACCATTGGCTTCTCCACAGGTGGCATTAAGGGTAGGCACCTTTTTAATAAGAAAACAATCATGTAACACGCTTTGTAGTTTTCATATTCATAAAGTAGCTTATATATAGGGTCAAGATTTGATACTGGTATCCGACAAAATGGCAGTGGTACAATTGACACTAAAAGTTTCCCCTCAACAAAAATGTAATTGACACGATCACTCACCATGTCCTTCCCTATGGTAGGTTGTGAAGATTTAGTCACAGATGGTTTCTCAGTCTTCGATTTAAGCAGAGGCCCCTCCACTTTATGTATGTGCTTGCTTTTAACTGAAAAATAATGGCCCGCTTAATTGGTTAGTAATAACATTACAAAATGCTGAAACCTAAGTTACATATAGCTGCAGAGGATTATATGCAAGATTACCTGTGGCTGGCTTTGTGGTTGGTTTGGGAACATTTGTCACAGACGAGGTACTTCTAGTTCTGGAGACCACAGGAAGAGAAGGTTGAGACTTCTTAGGTATTCTCAGTATTTGAGCTGCAGCACTTGAGTTTGGAACTTTTTTCTGTGTATATTTAAGTTAAGACTAACAACACTTGTAGCTAGCTAACAAGAGTGAAGTTCATGACAAGTGTATTGAAAGAACAATGGACATGCATGCTTCTGTTAAGAAAGAAGTTTAACATATCCAAAAATCCAAGAATGTTCATAAGGATATGCATATCCTGGAGTTGGTCGTGGTATGGACTTTTGGATGCTTCTTGCCGACGTTTTATCTTTTGATCCCTGCAGTTGGGCAGAAGAGAGCCAGAAATTACATGATTATCCATAGAATTACCATAAGTAAACAATGCACTATGTGATGAACTGACCACGGGTGCTTTCCGTTCATCCTGCCCAGAAGCTATTGAGGAAGCAAACAACTTCCTTCCCTTGTTTTCTGTGCTCAGATATTTTGCAGGGAATTTTCCACGAGAATTCTCCCCGACTTCCTTGAGCACAGATGTATTGCCAGATTTTCCGAACCTAGACAGTGGGGAAAAGGTAGAAGAAGAACATCCAGATGCAGGGCTCTTCAGTTGGGAGGAGCCACTAAGCATAGACAGCTCCGTGTTGTCCAAAACGCCTGGCAGAAGCATAATAGAGGTTGGTTTTTCAGTTGCGAGTACAATTGAGTAGGTGTGTGTGAAAGAATAGAATTCTTGTACTACCTTGTTCGGTGAAGAAAGCAGGGTTCCATGCTATGCTTTTCCTGAGGTTGAACCCCCCTGCTGCAGGCTTGGCCTTCCTCTTTTTAGAGGTTGCTCCCCTGCCTTTGTATTCGCACAGGGTTGGGCAATCCAAGATGTTGTGTCGATCTTGAGAGGGATTGTTCTCTTTGTTGCCTGTTCATGGAGAAATTGTTGAGAAAATTAGCTTACTGGATCCTCCAAATAAAATGCAATCAAGTCCATGCTAAACCCTAATAGGTAGAGCAAAGGCAGAGAGGGGGATCTCACCAGATCTGGTAGCTGCATTGATGCGGCTCGGCGAGGCCATCTACAACGAACAATTCTTCTTCTTCTTCACTGTGACGCGGACAATTTTTTTTTAAAAAAGGCATAAATCAGATCTGAAATTAACAAAGGACGTGAATTGGCAACAAACAGCACAAGCAAAAGAAGAACAGTTGAAGAGATCAGAATCCAAATTATTCTAGGTTTTGCGCCCGCGGCGGCGCTAGGCGGAGAGGACGGTACCTTTCTCTGCGAGATGGATCGGTAGGGGCTGCGGCCCGGCGATGCGGCGGTGAGATGGACTGGCTTCAGCGGCGGCCGGCGCGTGGATGGAGGCGGATTGGCGCATGCGCGGTCGAAGGAGGCGGATCACCCGCGGCGGCGGCGGCGAGGAAGGGGGCGGCTAGGGGGAAATGGCAATACTGGTAGATTTAGGGCAGTGCATGCCGTTCAAAAATTTTTGCAACCGCGCAATTTTCCCTTCAAAAAAAGGTTGGTCCCGGTCCTCGTGGATGTGTTTCGATCTGTAGGAGAATGTGGAATATATGAACTGTGATTTCAAGACGAATTAGTACATGCTAAAATTACTCGGTCAATAAATAAAAAATTTCAGAACAAATTAATTAATTAACTAAAAGAATATTACAAGACCTACTAGCTAAGTTCGACAAAAATTTATGATGGTCACAAATTTAGTAGTTTCTATCCCAGGGTGTTCTTAACTCTATAATTATCCATGTGAATTAATTTAATATATTTAATAAAAAAATTCATCCGTTGCAACGCTATATTTTTTCTAAGTAACTTATAGGATAGGATAACAAAATATGACATGCCTAAGATTTGGCGTGGCAAAAATTGTTCACCACCTAAACACCTGGGTCTCAAAATTTGCATATGTTGTTGATATCATTCAGAAAATTAGAGAACACATGTTTTGTTGTAACTCAAATTAAATGGTAGACTTAAACTACGTCGAAAATTCGGATGTATTCTTGAACTCAAGTTGATTTAGTATATTTTTGGACGGAGGGAATCTAGATTTACTATACTATGAGAGGGTCACATCCTACCCTAAATGCTTACATTTTTATGAATGAAGTATATGTGATGGCAAGTTGATGAGTCGAATCTGTAGAGCTTTGATATCTCTAACGGATTTTGTGTCTTCAGACCTAATTCAACTTGTCCCTTAAACCCTTAGGTTTTTTTTTACCCTTTGAAGCATAACTTGACCTAGTCTGACTCCGAATAGGAAACATAGCCAAATATGGAAGCAATCAGATTAAAGTATATAAATCATACATTATAGTATATATGTTTTCCTTGTCTTTTTTAATCATATCTAACTTCGATAGGCCTCTATTCATAGTAATACAGATATTTGAAAATTCGCATTTACTGTATATAAAACAATATGAGGTCCTCTCTACCAAGTATTATGAAAGTAACCCCCTAACTCTACTACAAATGGTATTTTAGCCTAGCAACTGCTTGATCTTCCTCTCTTTTTTGCAATTTCTCCCATTTTGCCTTGTGTCTTCTAAAGGCTTCTTGCACTTGCCTCTAAGGTTCGAAGAGTCACCGGCCGAAAAACCAAGAACATACGTAAAAGATCATATGTGAAATCATTATCTCAAGGAGAATATAAGAAATTTTGCTGAAGGTGATCTCTTTAGGATGGAGGGGTATCTTTTAGACACATCCAAAATAGGCATGGTTTGGAAAAGGTAAAAGTTAACTTTACTCCCCTAAACTATTTCATCGGATTACTTAGCCTGCGTTCCTTTGCTGGTGAAAAAATAGTACGAGCAACTCAGCACAGTAAACCCAGCACGGTAAATCGCTACAGTAATTGACGCACGCAAAACGATAAATGGTATTAGCACGTGATTAATTGAGTATTAACCATTTTAAACTTGAAAAATTGATTAATTTGAATTTTTTAAACAACTTTTGTATAGAAATTTTTTTCTAAAAACATACGGTTTAGCACCTCGTTTTGCGTGCGTGCGTCACTGTAGCATGTTCACTGTGAGTTTTAGGGGGCACTGATTTTTTCCTCTACTACCGAACATAGCCTTAACCCCCTAAACTATTTTTTGGTTCATTTTACACCCCAACTATTATAAATGGCTTACTTTACACCTAACAACAGTTCTCTTTATATATATATATATGTACGAGTCATCTTTTTTTTACTGAAATTTGGTATGATGCATATGTGCATTATGAGTTACCTTTGGACATTTTTTTTTACAAATTTTTACCTCTGTTTTCATTGATTGGTAAGATATAATACCAATTTGAACATTGGAATTTTAAAGTTTAAATAAAATAGTCATAAAAATTGAAAATATTATGGACCTTTGGCAATAGTGTCATCTACGACTCCACAAATTTCTATCTCAAATTATAGCTTGTATAAAGAGAAATAAAAAAGAGAATTGTTGTTAGGGTGTAAAGTGAACTATTTTTAATAGTTTGGGGTGTAAAATGAGTTTAGGGGTTAAGTGATCCAGTGCAATAGTTTAGTGGAGTAAAGTGGACTTTTTCATTTGGAAAACAACGGGAAGATCCAAACAAGTACATGCATAAACCATAGTTGAGGTGTCATTGGTGACCATTTTATTATACCATGCAAACTCTTAAGCCATTATACAAAACCTTACAACAAATCTACCAAAAACACTCTTGTACAGATCATGGGAGCCAAACATCTCATGAAACAAAGAAACAGAAAAACAAGGGTCTACAAAACCTTGTAAAATACAGTAACCATGCATGCACGATGCATATCTTGCGGTGTAGCCATCACACGCACGCAATCACATGTCTTCATCCTCGGTGCCGATATATGTCTCAACAGATTGGCATCATTTAATATTTTCAGGTTCTTCTTACGTTCTACTTGCAGTGTACAAATATATTCAGAGCCTTTGAGGTGAAAATTAATTTTCATTTTCAGTAGCGGAGTACATATGTTGTGCTTGCTTGCTTAATTAGTAGGAGTAGTTCTTGACGAACATGCCCTCGTTGGCCTCAGCAGCCTCACCATCACTGGTGTATTTGCCAAGCTGCGCCAGCGAGTTCGCCTTAGCACGCAGCAGCAGTGCGTCCTGCGCCGCCTTCACGTTCTCCGGCCGTCCGCCCCATGTCTTGAGACACGTGTTCTGCAGCGCCCTCGCGTAGGAGAACGACACGTGCCACGGGTTCTCCCCCTGGTTCTGCGTCGCCTCCACCTCTGATTGCCCGCCAGAGAGGAACATGATCCCGGGCACCGCCGGAGGGATGCGGCGATGGAGGAGACGAAGGGTGTAGTCAGCAACCTGCTCTGGCATCGCCTTGTCCTTGCTCTCAGCACCGGGGGTCACCATGCTTGGCTTGAGTAGGATACCCTCGAACATCACGGTGTTTTGGGACATGTAGAAGAAGGTCTCTGCCCAAACCTTTTGTGCCACCTCGAATGTCCTCTCAATTCCGTGCTCGCCGTCAAGGAGGATCTCTGGCTCCACTATTGGCACCAGCCCATTGTCCTACATCCATCATGCATACGATAGTATGTTAGTTTAAGCTTTTGGATTGAACTGGTTGGTTGGCTGTTACTATGACACTATTTAAGTGATCAGACTGACTTAATGTTTTGATTTAAATTGGTTGGTGCACGAAACCTGACTTTTCGTTGATCAGCTTAACTGTTTTATTCGAATTGGCTGGCACTAACATTAGATTACCGATAATCATTATAACCTTTTAGGTTGAACTGGTCGGTGCATGATGGCGGCGTAGCGGGCGAGGCCCCAAGCCGCCTCCTTGACAGCGAGGGCAGACGGACCATTAGGAATGGACACAACGGTGCGCCACTTGGCAAACCGTGCTCCCTGCTGGTAATACGCCGCCTCACGGGAAGCAAGTCCATCAAGTCCTTGGCACCACGACTCGGAATTCGACCCGGCAAGAGGGACGAGCCCCTTGTCGACCTTGATCCCGGGGACAATCCCCTGCTCGGCGAGGATGTCGACGATCTTCCGGCCGTCGACGGTTGACTGGTACAGCGTCTCCTCGAAGAGGATCGCGCCGGAGATGTACTGCCCAAGACCCGGCGCCGTCACCAGCAGCGTCCTGTAAGCTTGACGGTTGGATTCCGTGTTCTCGAGGCCGATCGAGTCCAGCCTCTTCCCGCACGTCGCGTTTGATTCGTCCATTGCCAAGATTCCTCTCCCCGGCGACGCGATCGTTTTCTGTATAATTCAAAAAGATCCGATTTTTAATCAAAGATTAGGTTTTTATCTGAGAGACTGAGACACAAAAACTGGATTTTTATTTTTTACAGGCGCAGGAACAAAGATTTGATTTTTTGTTCGCTGCTTATATTACCGCGGTCTTGACGAGCTCGTCGTCGTAGGCGCCGGCGCGGACGACCATGGAGACGGAGGCCGGCCGGGTGACGGCGGCGAGCTGCCGCGTGGCGCCCCAGTCGGATTTCTTGGGAAGGAAAGAGGATTTGAGCAGAGTGGTAGAGGACATTGCTGCTGCTTCTTTTTTTTCTTCTTCCTGACTGAACTTTGAACTCTGAAATGAAGATGTTTTCTATTCTTTCCTTCCTTAGGGGGGGTGAGAGCTGCATGGACTGTCTATATTTAAACATGCCTGAACTGCAGTGAATTGACTGAACCTAGTTAATTGATGGCTGTGCAAAGAGATATGAGTTGTGAGGTTGAGGTTGCTCTCTGGATTTCATTGGCTCACTCGAGATCACTCCAATCCTGTTGCTATCAACTCCTTTGTCTGCATGCCACTGATGCTTGCCATCCTCAACTGTTTTGGTGACTGATCAGAATTCCCAAATTAATTTTTTTTCACCTTGTAAAGGGCATCTTTTGGAATTAATGAATTTATTCAATTTGATGTGCCTGACTTATATATAGTTGGCCTCGAAATGGATCACCGCTCCAAGTTGAAAATGGACAGTGCTCCATCTGCTCCTCGTCGCGCATATGGCGTAGATCTCCCGGGCCATTGCATCCATGGATTCGATTGCACATAGTTCACATCGAATGCCGCTGATTTGTTACAGATTTTCTGTGATGGAAACGGCTGCAATTGGGAGTCGTTTGTTGCCATGCAGTGTGTGGCTCTGAATACTCTCACAGCCACTGTAGCTTCAGTGACTTGTAGCTGCTGGCTGCTGCTGCTTCTGGATCGATGTGTTTCTTGGCTTGTTGCAGGCTTGCAGCGTGAACATTGACCACTGATTTCAGGAATTCCCTACCAGCAATGTGATCCAAGCTAGTCCAGTCATGTCGTTGTCGTGTAGATGATCATCTGCCATGAACTGATATGGTGATCTCCATAAAGAAAGCTGGCATTTTCCTAGCAACCCTTTCGTTACATTGCTATCTGAACTGCAGTATGCTCGTTTACATATATGACGCATTTGACAACACATCAGCAATAAATGATACACCATTGTTGCGTCCATAAGAAGATAAGAGAAACTGGCTATACTGTCTGTATTTCTGTACGTGTTCATTTCATTTTATATCAGAGAGCAGTTAAGAACCAAACCTATTGTCTCAAGAAACTCTTCTGGACGCTGTTCCGATAATGGAAATCAACCCAGTCTATGCATAGAGTTGTCTAAATTGTGTGTACGCCTATGAAACGTCTCAATTATGGTTTCTAGACTGAGCTGCGCATCAGTTATTGATTCCATTCAGTAAGAGGTGAGTGTCAGCAAGCAATAGATTTTAGAGTGTAAACCAAGAATCACCCAATACAAACACATAATGTTTCATGTGTATCCTATAAAAGCTTGTCTTTTTCCTTGCATCTGAACCATGAGAATTCTCTGAATGTCTCTGGCCTCAAAATGGACAGTTCCTAGCAGATAAAGTCGCAAAGCTCTACAGGCATCCCATCGATCTGTGGCTCATATGGATGTCATCTATCCATAGCTGATGTCGAATGTCACCATCCAGAACAAATCTCCCACATCCAAGAACACCATTTAGTCCTACTACCAAATAAAGTACTAATCAAAGCGTGGTAGGTGTTAGGGAGACGGGGACTACCTGAAAGATGAGGAAATTGAGAGCCTTGAAGAGGATGTACAGGGATCTGAGCATACCCCCGGGCAGGGTTAAAAATTTCGGCGAGGTGGTAGACGAGGCGGCCGGAGGCCCTGTGGCGATTGGCCTCCTTGCCGTGGTCGTCGAGTGCGTAGATGATATTCCTGAGCTGGGCATCTGGAAGGTGGACGAAGCGGACGCCAAGCGCAAAGCTTATGGCGTCCATGAGGTTGAATTTGCCGACTCCATTCGCGAAGAAGGGCCCGGTTGTCGATCGGCATCCCCTTGTAAGACTTCAAATTCACCACCTCCGGCCGATGGATGCGCCCCGCAGCGCGGCTCTTGCCTGCGGCCGCCACGGCCATCTCTTCCCCTCCACCTAGTCCCTCCAAGCCCTAGACTCAACTAGGGTTTCCGTCTTTCCGGTCAACGACGAACCCTAGCAGCTTTTCCTTTGTTTTTTTAAGTAGACTATGAGAAATGTCCGTGCGTTGCTACAGGTGAGCTTTTTTATTTTATAATCTGTGTTAGATAATTATCTATCTATTAATATGTACACATTAAAAAACGATATTAGCAAGAGAGAAGTAGAGATAAATTTTTTTAAGCTTCAATAGTTAAATGTAAGAAGGGAAAATGAGAAAGGACTAAAACGAACTACTTTTCTTCAGCCGAAGGACCTACAATGGACTTATTGTAGCCTGTATTGTGTGGCCCATGGCCTTTTGTGCGCGTGCGCGGCCACTTCCACCCTCCCAGGCCGCAACCTGGGCCCATTGTTGGTCCTGCCGATCCCGGCCGTCCAATCGGCTAGGGTTTCGATCAGACGGCCGGGTGGCGAGACGGCCGGGTGGCGAGATTTGGGGGAGAAAACCCCCGACCCAGCCAGCCTCCGTCATTGCAACCCTAACCCTAACCCTCCCCCTCTCTCTCTAGACTCTAGCCGGAGCTTGAGCGGGCGCGGTGAGGCTCGGTAGCGCCGTCGCATGGCCCCTCGCCGGTGCGCGCGCTCACCCAAGCACGCCGCCGTCGAGCGGCCTCGGGCGGTGCCTGGCCAGGCGAAGAGATCGTTGCAGCCAGCCAGTAGAGGAGATGGCGAGGCATGGCGGTGTTGTCGCTCGGTCCCTCGCCGATGCGCGTGCTCGCCCAAGGACGAGCGCGCCGCCGTCGAGCGGCCTCATGGCGGTGCCTAGAGCACACGCAGAGGGGCCCTTCCTCCCTTCGGCTTCCCGCCCGGTGTCGGCGTCGACAACAGCCGGCGGTGTTCTACCCGCGTGACATCGGCAATGGAGCTCTTCCCGTGGCGTCGTCGACGACTGGCGGTGGTTGAGGTGAGTTTTTTTCTTCTTTTTCTTTTTTTTTCGGGGATGAATTCCCAAGAAGATATATTGCGATCTTAATGTATGATGTTTGTTTCTATATATGTTCATATCTTAACAAACAGTGCATATCGATTGGGATTGGGATTTAGATAGGTTCCGCTAGTCGGAATCTTTTTTTTCCCTGTATAGTCGGATGCTTTTTTTCGCTGTTTCGGACGAGGACAGACAAAGGACGAGAATCATCTCTTATTTTTATAATAGGTGGAGATAGAAGAGGCCGAGCATTTATTTCCAAAATTTATACAATCTGACCCTTTTTGAAAACTTATTTCGAAACATGTCCCTAGCAAAAACTTTCACTAGAAATGAACCTCAACCTCAGCGCCAAGTCCGACGGCGCTGAGGCTAAGCTGGCGCTGACTCTGAGCCCTTGACGGCCGTCAGCCTCGAATGACAGGGTGAAGGGCTATTGGGCCCGCGCGTCAGGACTCAACTCCGACCGCTTTGGCGTTGAGTTTGTAACCTCAGGCCATGACCTTTGGCGCTGAGGTAGGGGACTTAACCCCACGCGGCCGAACCATCCCCTAGCCCATCTTTTTCTTCCTATGGTTCATTGAGGCTAGAGGGCACCGGTCACCGCCCCTCTCTCCCCTCCTCCAAAATTCCATCAAATCTCCATCAAAATCGCTGAATTTGGAGGGGAAATCAGTGGGGGATGTCGTGGCAAAGTATCTCATCCATGATCTCTCCTCATTTATTGTTTTTTTGCTTGGATTTGGGGAATTAGGGTTAAACCCTAGAAAAGGAATTTGGAGCAATTTTAGGCGAAATTGTTGGACATTTTCCTTGTGGATGTAGTAGTATTCGGTGATTGAAAGTTTAGATGTTGCTAGAAATTTGTATGTGATGAATTAAGAGATGAAACATAGGATTTAGAAAATATACAAGAACCCTAACTTTTTTTTTCGTAAACCAAATTATGAGAGTTTATATTCGGTATTTGTTTCTAGTAGGATTTAGATTGTGTATTTGGTTAAACTAGTAGGGTGAGAAATTTGATGTAGGTCTAAAATGGATCGGGTTATTTTTAAAATTTTATTTATTTGAAAAAATATTATGCTAATATTTTAATTAATGTTGTAGATGGATAGATTGGTACGATTGTACTATGGTGGATCGGTGATAGAGCAAAATGGTAGCCATTTCGAGGGGATGAACATAAAACAACCTGTATTTGGTTCTAAGCCAAGTTTGGAGGAGGCAGTACGCCGTACAAGGATGTGTTGGGGGTGGAGCAATGAGTCTGTATGCAAGGTAGATATGATGTTGGTGCTTATTTGCTTCTCTCTTAGTCTCATTTATGTGATTATGCCACGACATCCTATTTTTTACCTTGCAATGCTTATTATTATGCTAAAATGTGAAATGCAATGTTTGAGGGGGAGCTTCTGTATGCCTTTCATGCATATGTTTAGGGGGAGCCCAACTTAAACTTTGCATTCAAAACTCACTTAATATGATTATCTCTCTTGTGAACTAATTGTATTGTCATCATTCACCAAAAAGGGGGGGGA
The DNA here is from genome assembly GCA_000325765.3 of Leersia perrieri. NCBI lineage: Eukaryota > Viridiplantae > Streptophyta > Magnoliopsida > Poales > Poaceae > Leersia > Leersia perrieri. The sequence continues at coordinate 2,875,016 of CM002479.1, forward strand.
TTGAAAGTGCACCTAGGCCCCTATTTATTTTGGTTGTTAATGACAATAGATTAGTGCGGACTAATATTTGTTGTTAAGTGTTGAAAGGTTTAATTTAGTCCGCTAGAGCTGATTTGAGGTGAACCCCGTGATGGTTGTGTTGAAAAAGAGAAGAAAACGGCGAATAGATGCTATGATAATTGTAATTTTCTTCACTTGTGTCCATAGGGATGCCGTACAATTAAGGGAGGTGTCACTGTGAATTCTTGGATTCAAACTTGTGCTCAAAAATCTTTTTGAAGTGTTTCTCTCTTCGATTTGGATTTTCTGTGTTCCTCTCGGATGTTCCGATCGGTGCTGCTCGGATGTTCCGAGAACGTTCAAAACCTACTGCATCAGCGGTATGGCTCTCGGATGTTTCGGGACATTTTTCTTGGAAGTTCCAGCAACGTTCAAAAGTCTCTGAATCTTGCCATGGATGTTCCTGCAAGAATTTCTCGGAAGTTCCGGCAACGTTCAAAACTCTCTATATCTTGCCTCGGATGTTCCGATCAGTTTTTCTCGGATGTTCTGTGCATGCTGAAAAGTTTCTGTATCTAAACCCGAAAGTTCCGGTAGGATTTTCTCAGATGTTCCGAGATGTTGATTCCTCTCTTTTGCCACCAAGTAAGTGGGGTGGCTGGAAAAATGAACATCTTGGATGTTCCGAGGATTTTTGTTTGGATGTTCCGGGTAGCTTTTTTTCCTAGGTGCGCGGTTTGTGTTTCGACGTTGGTTGATGGAAAAATGTACTGCTCGGATGTTCCGAGAGCTAGCCAGGGGAATGTTGCGAAGGTCGGATCTCTAGTTTTTGAGAAAGTTTTATATCTTTGGAGATACTCCCTCCGTTTCAGATTGTAAGGCGTCCTACCTCTCTAGCAGGGCGCCTTACAATCTGAAACAGAGGGTAATAGTATTGATTTCACTGGATTAATTTATCTATAAGATAGATCTATTCATGCATGTTTCTTAACATCAAAGGTACATGCTTTTTCTAAGGTTTTGTTCATAGCATCAAGCAAGATAATACGAGCATACTGTAAACTGCAATTTTGATGATACCAACATCAAACAAACCTTTTCAGACATGAAACTAGCAGCAACAAGATATGCCATAAACACATAGAGCATTCAGTGCTGGCATAAACGAATCACGATACAGTGGTAAAGTATGATAAAGTGAGGTCTCAAACAAATAGAACCAAAGGCATGATCACCCATGTAAACCGGGCTCATAAGACTTCAATCGGTGACTTCCTCGAGGTCATACCTTTAATCATAGCCTTCCAACTCAGTGGCAAATATTTCTGTTTCCATTGTTTTAGTACCATTTCCTCTTCTGATGTAGTCACAGTGGAGATGGAAGTTTCACTTACCTGCGACATAATCATGTCAATGGTTGTTGACGGTCGTTATTGCAACATTTTGACCGTCAATATTACCAAAATAATGGAAAATTAGGTATGCTTGCAATGCATATTTATTTCAGAATAATCTATTTTTACTTGTACTTGGCAAATATTTACTTGTAGACGAAATATATCAAAAAGGAGAAGAAATGGAGGAAACCTCACTCCCAAAGAATGAGAGGGCCCACTGACGGAGTTACTGACCTAAGTAACCGTCATTGCACGTGCCACTGACACCGGGACCCACTTGTCAGTCCACTGGAGAAAGCTAGAGTCGGTGGGAGGCAAGGGTGGTTCGGCCGAACCAGAGGCACCGCCTCTCCCCACCGACCTTCGACGTGGCAGCTTCCCATTGGCTCCTGGTGGCGGTTACAAGGGCATGGTGGTCATTTCCCATAGGAAGTTGCCGCCATTGAAGCTCTATAAAAGGAGGTCTCACTCTCTTCTTCAACACACACCACAGTAAGGAATCAAGCTCACTCTACTTGTAAGTAGGAATAGAATAGTTCTAGTTCAAGGAAGGCTTCGGAGGAATTCGGGTAAAGTTCTAATTTTGCTTTCTAGTTCTTTTGTAAGACTTTCAATACTTCAATATATTCATCTTTATACAATTGCGGTAGCCTAGTCCAATCATAGACTAGTCTTGCCAATTTTAGCATTTATATGATTAGTATATCAGTGTGGTTACATTTATCTGGGAATGTCTAGGAACTTGGTTAGTTTTTAACTTAGGCTAGTCCTGGTAATATTAATCTGGAACTTAGATACTCTACTTCAATTGTAAGGATGTAGAGTAGGGAGTGATGGCTTTGACGTGGTGTCTAGGCTGGATCTTACAATTATTTGAGCGATTATACTCTGGGTGTGTTTGCGGGCCGCCGATGGTGACAGGTCGGTACAGGTGTCTCCCCCGCAGGATAGTTTTCTACATATAAATTCCTGGGGTTAAATGCACCTCCGTATTTAACTTCGGTTGAATAGTTATAACAGTCTATCGTAAGTAACTTGGCAGGCCGCGGTAACTTTGCAAAGCACCGGAAGGGCATGGCTAGGTCTAGGCTTAGTTATAACTGCATTGTAAGGAGGGTACACCATACTGTTGTATACTGGTTAGAAGATGTTAGGGTGTTGCATAAAGTATAGAAAATAGAACTATACTATGACTGCTCTTGTTTAGACTAATTTAGGATTAATATAGAGTTTAGCTGTCCTTCGCTTGTGTCACTCTACCCAAGATATATTTCTTACCCCTATCTAGAACTATGACTTATACATGTGTATGTATTTTATAAGAATGATTACACTTTACAAATCTTCCCTTAAGATAAAATAAATACAATACCTTGGAATACTCCCGGGTGAAATGCTACAATGATATATCTGTGCGCTTGTGGATTCATTTCTGCTAAACCATAGATTATTTCAAGTTGCCGTCGTTGGAAACTATGTTCCTAAGGATGACAATAAGAAATACCAACAATGGTTAATCCTAACCATCCGATGCTTGGAATCGCTAGCTCAATTCTGTCATACGACATGTTATTGGAACCAAAGGCATAAACAAATAAAATCTCAATTCCATATGGATTTGCATTGACAAACAGGAAGTCCCGTCTCAATGTACAACCTTTTAAGAAAATACCGTGTTGGTATATCTAGTTGTCCACTTCCTGTAACAATTATACACTTCATCTTGATGTGAAACTTCATTTGAAGCAAATGATGAAAGACTCTTTCTTTCTACAATTAAAATGAAATCGGCCTTGTGACAAAAACCTTTTATATTTGATAGCCTACTTGGAATTTTAATTCCGTCCAAGTATGAACAGTTGACAGTACATTTATGAGAAAATTGCCTATTTGACACTAAAAAAAATGGAGGTTGCCTATTTAACACCCAAACTACAAATCTTGCCTATATGTCCACAAACTCACTTTTCTTTGCCAAAATGACACTACCGTCCATTTAGCCCTCTAACGGTGTTAAGTGTGAGGGGAAAAGACCATTTTGCCCCTGGTTGAAGTTCCTCGTCCGCGGCGGCGCCGGCGTCGCGCGAGCTCCTCCCCGTGCGGGCCNCTCATTTCCTCTCAACTTTGGTAGGTTGTCACCTGCATACAAATATTCACCAACACTTGTGGAAATAGTTAGAAATAAACCCTACCACTATGTTGGATAATTGGTTCATTCATATTTTGCAAGAGTTGACGACATAAAATGTTGCATTAACAGCCGTCAACAATAGTCTTGCTGCGCAATGGTATTGTATAGGAAAAACCATTTCCTTCAAGAACAGTGAGAGCAACTGATTTCAGGAGTGTCTGTATTTTATCTAACACAGTTCTTGGGTCCCTTTCCTCAACAACAATAAATTTATCCTAAGTTCTTCAAGGATATGAGATGGTACTAGTGCACCTGAAATTTCAATTTCATGCAACTCATCATCAGGACCTTGCTTTTCACTTCCAAATCCTTCCTTTTTACTTCCTAGACTGGATTCGTCATCCCAGTTAACATGCAAGGATAGCTTGGTACAACCAAGCATGCAACAAATTGTAGATATTATTGTATCTGAATATTCTTTAGTATGAACAAGATCCTTGTAACAATTGAATATATGTTTATCCGTGATGAAAGTATCTTTCTTAATTGCTTCAGCAATCAATGAAAGAAAACAAGTGAAGGCCACTATTTTATCCATATTCTTTTCACTCAAATCATATGTAACTATTTGTCCCTGATGACAAATAACCTCATTACCTTCTTTGTCGATGATCATAGTAAGTACGCCACATGGTACTGTATAGGAAAAACCGTTTCCATTAAGAACACTTAGAGCAGCTGATGACATGAGTCTTTTTATGTCATTTAATATTGTTGTTGAGTCTATACTTTCCAAGACAACTGAATCCTTACTTTGGTGAATGACATGAGTGGTAGTGGTAAACTTGTATCCGTATGCAACTTTGCATCAGGACCTTCCTTTTCACTTCCTAGTCCTTTTCTTTTTATTTCCTAGTCTAGGTTGTTCCCTTTTATATTTCCTACCATATTCATCATCAACAGCATCACTACTGGTATCACCTTCATGGTCATCATCACCACCACCACCCATACGAGCGTGTTTTGACTTGTGTCCATCGCCAGCATAAGCTTCTGTACGAGTTCTTTTCATCCTACTACTTTCTAGTACAATTACTTCCCTTTTATCTTTGCTACAACCTTCATCATCCTCATAATCATCATTGATATCTCCTTCGTCGTCGTCGTCATCATCATCGTCATCGTCATCGTCGTCATCATCATCACTCCTTTCTTTTTTACCACCATCGCTATCACAGTCACTGCTGTCACTACCGCCACCACCCCCGCCCCCACCCATATGAGTGTTTTGACTTATGTCTGTTACCATCATTATCTTATGTACGAGTTCTCTTCATGGTACTGTTGTCTCGTTCAACTGTACAAGAACCATGTGATTTAGACGAGAAAGTTGCAATCTTTTTTGGACTACTAAAAAGAAGAGTATGCAAGAATAAAGAATGATCAGAAACAAAGGCCAAAATAGGAGCAATGGGTAACTCGCAGTTCTTATAATCACATTTTCTCAATTTCAAGCTTTTTCGTGCTTATACTCTTCTCGCATAAGGTCATTTTCATGACTTTGGTCCTTTTTTTTTTTGCAGAGAGCTCATAGTCAGAGGACTGATTCGCTTCCAGCACATGCTCAAGAGACCACTTGTCGTCGTCAAATTCAGCTTCTATTTTTTCTGCATCTTTTTCAATAGTGCAAACTTGCCACGGGAGATGTTTTGTCTTTACTAGCTTCTGGAAGCAAGTGACGAGACACAGCATAATGTGCACAATAGTACACCAATGGTTTCTTGGTAAGAATGTGTGTGAGGGATTCCTATCATGTACCAAATCCTATTGGAGATTTAGATGCTTCTCAGCCCCTTCCTTTTTATTTTTCCGCTTCTACTCCAGAAGTGCAGTGAGCTCCTTGGGATTCTTAGAGAAAATGGGTTCTACGTTGTCCTGCAGTTCAAATGCCGACGTCATGCCGCGGATTTTCCTGGCGTCCGGTCATGAGTTGTTTGTTGCTATGTACTCCAGTGTGCATTGTGTGCCTCACAGTTTCATCAAAACCACTCTAGCTGCAGCATCAACATTGACCTCTGCTTGTTGTTGCAGTCCTGCAGATCACCAGCCCGACCAAGGGTTTAATAGGATTGATAAAATACTCATACCAATAAGTTGCAACTTTTTTTCCGGAAGCTCATCTCGAGAGAACTCCGAGGTTAAGGGTGCTTGGCCTGGAGCAATCTTGGGATGAGTGACCGACTGGAAAGTTCGTCCCGGGGTGCGCATGAGGACAAAGTACGCAAAAAAGACTTATATTGGTCTGTGAGGGAAGTTTTATGTCCTATAGAGTAGCATGTGTTAGCGGACCTGACCTAGCTCGGGTGAGGGGGGTCGGGGCATGACAAATGGTATCGGAGCCGATCCTCGCGATTTCATGGGCGCGTGTGGGCGCAGGGGCGCGGTCATGTTGCGCATGGCGCATGGGCCTGCAGGGGGGTCGGGGCGTGACACCAGCCCTATGGAAAATGCTGTATTTTCCTTGCTACATGTTATCTTAAAATTTTTGAAGATGCTACTAGTTTGTAGCTTGAAGAAAATGTGACAATTGTTTCTTGGCAATCAGATAGTGTTTCTTCTGCACATGGAAGTCCTTGTCTTGATCTCAACACATGTCAAAGAAAGGAAACGCATTCATAATTGTTGTCAATATAGTGCATCTGAAAGCACAGTTGGTTTCCTTCATCAGTTCAGACAGACCAAGCTGAAACTAGACCATGTGCCAGCATAACTTCATCCGGGACAAGTGAGATGAATCATCCCATCAATTTCAGGACAAAGTGTTTAGTGACTGGCACCTATAGGAGGCAGGATATATAATACAAGATATTCCAGGAAACAACAGTGTACTTGTACAAAGCTGATTGTCTGAACTTTCTTTCAGATGTTATCAAACGGCTGATCAGTTAAGAAAAAGACTGTAAATTTATATCTCAAAACCTTTTTCACTGCACCAATTTCACCTGTCTGACCGAATTGCATTAAGACGCATTCAGAACTTTAGAAAGGCATACATACTACATGAACAAGGCAATGTTTCCAGATAGATGATCAAAGGTCACAACCGTGTGGAACGAAAATCCATACTTGCCTTACGGGAACTATAAGAAAACATCGTGCATTAACAACAAAGTGAATTTCCAATACAAACATATAACCATAAAAAATATCCAGAAAAAAAAAAGAGACGGGACTGATATAAGCAACTCAAGATACAATCTCCTTTTGCCCAGAACCTAAAATTTGTTACAGTTGTACCGTAGTATGATCTCTACAACTAATGCTACTAAGGAAATTTCACAGCATCCCCACACAATAAACAACAGATGACATATCAGCCACTAAATCACGTGTTCTGATAGGCCCAGCTGATGAGGCATGCAGCACTTCAGGAGATAGGAACCCTCTACTTCAAGTCAGTTTTCGCTGGGTTTCAAGATGTCACCAAGATTCACATGTAGGCTGTTCCTCATTGTTCTCCTTCCTGCTCCACCGGCATTGCCCTTTCTCATCATCGCAGCAAACTCACTGTAATCAATTTGCCCATCCTGAAAAACGATGCGCAGAATAAGTGAAAAGAATCAAAGTAAAGATGTACATTGAAATGCAAAAGAAAATGGAAAGAAGACCAACATTATTTTGATCCACGTCTTTGATCATATCCTCAAGATGAACATCAGAAAGACCAAACTGTTGACAGGCTTGTGAGAGCTCATCAATGGTTATGAAGCCACTCCCATCCTTATCAAAGAAAGAGAATGCTGACACCAAGTTTTCCTCCCTCTCTAGTTTATTCATGTGCAATGTAGCAGCTAAGAATTCACCATAGTCAATGGTTCCACTGTTGTCAATATCAGCCTGGAACAGATAGACCGAGTCAAATTAGAATCTCAATAGTGTGTAATATATATTATAATAATGCTGAGTATTTTATCTTTTAATAAATGTGAAACAGTAGAACAAAAGAAATATTGGCTTACGGCATCCATTAAAGCCTGGATTTCTGGCTCCATTAGATCTGAGCCCACCCTTTTCAGGCCATTCTTAAGTTCATCGTAAGTTATCGTCCCACTATTATCAGTATCAATCATCTTAAACAATTCTTTCAAACCTCCAATCTCTTCCTCAGATAAGCTTTCAGCAATAACCTGCAAGAAAGTAAGATGCTTAGTCTCTGAAGAGTTCAAGCATCCTGTGCCACGCTGTCATCTCTGTTGAGCATTTAAAGTCTTATGTGAAAGATCCAATGGACAAGACCATACATCTCAGACAACTGATGAAGAGCCAAGGCCTAATATCATAATTATTACATGATAGTTCATATATACATAAGTTCGAATAGACACTAACATTATGAGTAAAACTCTTTTTAGGCCGAGTTCTTTTCAGCTAATTTAGGATTTTCACTCATCGGATTATCGCGTGCACGCTTTCCAAGCCACTAACCAGTACATTTTTTGAAAACACTTTTTATATAAAACTTCTTTTAAAAAGTCAAATAAATCCATTTTTAAAGTTTGCAATAGTAAATACTTGATTAATCATACACTAATGACATTTCTCGTTTTACATGCCAAAAATAATCCACCTCCCATAGTCAGATTCGAACGGGGCCTTAGGCTGCATTCTATTAAGGGTAGAAGAGTTGGATTATTTCGGGCACGCAAAACGATAAAGATCATTAGCACATAATTAATTAAGTACTAACTATTGTGACTTCGAAAATGAACTTATTTAGTTATTTAAAGAAATTTCTATATACAAAGTTTTTTAAAATATTGTGCCATTTAGCAGCTTGGGAAGCGTGCCCACTATAATCTGAAAATTAGCCGGCTCAAAACTTCTGAAAAGAACGGGGCCTTAGTCCTAAATTTTCATTCTCAATACTTCATGCAGCTGTAAACATGAGCAACCAGAGGAGGTGGGAAAAAAGATGTGTGCCTAGTTAGCTTGAGTGTAAGGTCTCAAAATACCCTGGTTAATTGCCTTATAGATTCAGTTAACTTTGTGCTTTGTTAATTGGCTATGTACAGGTTGGGTGTAGAGGCCAGGTATTATCTATCCATTATCTAAAAAACTTGAGTATACAGTCTCAAAATATGGAGTTCATTTGAACGTATCAAACAAATAAGGTTGCTAATAGAAGTTGGCTATTAATTCTAATGTAGCGCCTAATGAAAGAATGAACCTAGTGCGCAAAATGGGTAAAAAAATACTTGCATGCAAATAAGCTACATGGGAGATCCGCATACCCTCAATGCCATCTTCTTGAGCTTGTTCATTGCAGAAAAGTGTTTTAGCCTTGACAAAACAGCAGAATCAATAGGCTTATCTGGTGCCACAGCATCATCAACAATCCATGGATGACCTGGCATAGTCAATGCATTTTTTTTTGGTAAAATACACTTGCATGGCATAGGTTCTTAAAGCACACACACCAAGTCTCAGAAAAGGAGAGGTAGGGAGCGAGAAAGACTTACATAGAACCTCATGAGCAGTAAATCTCTTTGTAGGATCCCTTGTAAGCATCTTACGGACAAGATCTTTAGCACTATCAGATATACTAGGCCACGGTTCAGATTCCAAATCAAGTTTGCCTCTCAGAATTTGCCTGAAGATTCCAGATTCAGTCTCTGCAATAACAAAAAAGAGAGGAAATTTATCTAAGTAAACATGGTAGCTTCATACTGACAAAACAATAATAGATCTGGACAAACCTAGAAATTAAACATCCAGGAACAGTAGGTTATTTTACCTGCCCAAAATGGGGGCACACCACACAGCAAAATGTATAGAATTACTCCAGCACTCCAGACATCAGCTTCTGGGCCATAGCATTTTTGAAGAACCTCAGGTGCAACATAATAAGGGCTCCCAACAACATCAGAAAATTTGTCACCTGTGGAAATGGAAAGCAAAACTATTAATTGTCAAGAAACTACGAGTTTGAGTTTTAACTTTTAATTGATTGTTTCTAATAAATACAAGCAAATGCCACATAAACTAAATACTTCACTGCCTGATGAATAATGGGAAATTGTTGTCGACAGGGCCACACTTCACTTGAAGGCAAAGGGTTTAAAAATCAGTAGTGGTATTCATTCGATCACCCACCTAGTGTCGACTATATGGCATAACTGACTCGACTATGCAAACAAGTATAAGTAACACGGGCCACCTGTTCCTTGTATGCACATATTGTATTGCATAGTGTATGCATTTTTTAGGACTCTGCTTGGTGGAATGATTTTATTGAGGAAAGAATCATTGTATGCAAGATAGCTCAAGTCCAAATTGTGAAATGGACATTCGGTGGCAGGATCATCTACTGCTGATAGGGTTTTATTTCAAATAAAGGAAATATGAGTCTAAAAACTTTTCAGGAATGATAAGCCTTTCAAAGCGGAAGACAACAATGTGGTGTTTCTGCTAGACGAGAATTTGTTGAATGCCCCTGCTAGCTGATACAATGCTTAACCAAGTGCATGGAGATTACCATTAAAGGAATGACTTTCTGTCTGAAGTGTGCATGTATAAATTGAAACACCTAAATGAGTTCCTTTTGTATTTCCTTCTTGATCAATGACAACCATTATTACACCGTATCATAATACTGTAGTTTAGTTTTGTATGCTATGGACTCAGATTAGGCCACAAGAATAACCATCCATTGCACCATCACTGTTAAAACCGGATGTAATTTTCATGTCCCATGACCCATGATATTACTCCAGAATTCAGTTGCATACCCATGTAACCATGCTTACCCTCACATCCTAGTGAGAACTGCTACTGTTGATCATATGAATTTTCACTAAAAAAAACTGTAGCTTACGAAAATTACCAAAAGAGGTACAGAGACCAACAGCAGAAATGCCTTAGAAAATCATACCAGTCAGATCAGGGGAATATTCCTCTCCAGTAATTTACAGTAGCATTACTACCATATGCAAAATTACAGGCTATATCTATCATCGTAATAATGTTCAACTGTAACTACTATTAATTCTGACTGTGGTTTGGGCATGGTTTCTGGCCAATGCAATTGCTCCTAAACATATAAAATCCCGATATTCTACTACTCTTGTATTCATCTTGCAGGGAATACTTTTAGCAGTATAATGAACCATCCAATAATTTGCCGTGCACACATGCCATTGTTGGACAGTTATACCAAATAGCAACATATGCTACACTACACTACCAAATTGATCAAACCACACAAAAATCACAGATACTCACCAGGCTTATAGAACACAGATAACCCGAAATCGGTGGCCTTGAGCGGCGCATCCTCGGCGGTGCTAGCAAACAAGAAATTCTCCGGCTTAAGGTCCCGGTGCATAACACCAAGCGAGTGGCACCCCTCCACAACCCCAACGATCGTCCTGATGAGCTGCGCCGCGGCGCGCTCGCTGTAATGCCCCTTCGCGACGATGCGGTCGAAGAGCTCACCGCCGGCACAGAGCTCCATGACAATGTGGACGAAGAGGGCGTCCTCGTATGCCCCTCTGATGCGCACGACGTTGCGGTGCTCGGAGAGATGGTGCATGATCTGGATCTCGCGCCACACATCCTCGTAGTCCTCCCGGCACAGGAGCTTCCGTTTGGGGATTGATTTGCAGGCGAACTCGCCGCCGCCGTCGGATTTGGCGACGCATAGGTAGGTGGTGCCGAACTGCCCCTGCCCCAGCTTCTTCCCGATGCGGTAGTGGTCCCTCACGTTCGCCGTCTTGTGCGCCGTCACCGGCGGCGGCAGCCGGCTGGCCTTCTCCCTCCCCTGGCCATGCGGTTGCGGGTCCGGCTGCATTGCCGATCAAAAAATGGAATCTTTTCTTTGCCTGTCTATATATATACGCGATTCTTGCCTTCTTCTGCGAGAAATTTCTAGGGATTTGGGATGAACGAGAGCAAGAAAGGAGGAAAAGTTTGGATCTTGGGGTGAGGGCTCTCGCCTAGGGCGATTCTTGGGTGGATTTGGGATGAATTGGGGCTAAAAAAGGGAGCTTTATGGGAGGTTTATGGAGCCGAACCGGAAGAAGAGAAGGGAAAAGGAAGGAGAAAATGGGAAGCAATGGGATTGCTTCGTTCTCCCCTCCTTTTCTCCCTTTCTGGGTGGATTCTTGCAGGGATTCCAGGTGTGGTCACATGCAAAGATTAGATTTTTCCTCCATGTGAGGGAGGCTGGATGGAGATCAAAGATTATTAATTTTGGTCTTTGTTGGATTGGGCTTTGCAAATTGGAATGGATTTTTGGATTATTAAGGCATGTGGGGGAGCATGCTGATGATTATCTTTTTCTCTGAGAGGAGAGGAGAGGGGAGGAAGAAGACAACCGTGGTCGGAAACTTCCCCTCCAAATATTCCTTTTTTTATTATTCCTTTTTTTCCCCTCACATTTATTCCTAGACGGTTTCTCATTTGTTTCTATAATTTTTATTTTTGTTCTTCTTCCTTTTTGCTTAATTGTACTTAGAGATATTGATTACTCCAGCTTTCATTAACTAGTATGCATGCTTATGCATTTTGTTCCGGGGAAAGACCTTACTTAAAGTGGAGAGTATCTGGTACAGAAGTCTAATGATGATCTTAGGAAATGAACAATTAATTGGTGATTAGTGGGGTCGCATAACTCGTATGACAAATTAAGCTCTCCCGCCATCATCCCAAATTTATACTAGTTTAATTAATTGGTCCAATTCACTGTACCATTTGACATTGTCCATCTCGCATGTTCGTAAGTACAGGGTACACACACATGCCTCCGAAAATTGATATATCCACGTGATCGTGCGGACTTTTTTCTGATTAGAACGTCCAAGATATTTCCATCACATGTGCACATACTCTTTTCAATGTGTCCTTTTTCAACGTAGAGTTATTTGGAGACGTGTAGATACCCATAAAAATATAATAATTATTTTAAGCCAACGTCACTTTTGAACAAGTGCGATTGCGGTTAACTTTTCTTTGCCAGAATGTGGATCATGATTTGGGTGTTAAGTGTAACTTCCATAAAAATACAGTCATCTTTTTTTTTATGGGTACAGTCTCTATATGAACGGAGCAAGTTAACCAAATATTTTAGAAAACATGCTTTTCCTTAGATGTCCTGTGTAAATATTTGAAGATGTGTTTAGAAGGTATTACATCATGAGTTGAAATAACTAAATCTACCTATGACCATGAGCCTTGCATATATAAAAATGATAAAAATGGCTTATATGCCCATAAGTAACTGGTTTTTTTTTAACCTCTGCTATCTCTCATGCTATTGGTTATTGTTCTCTCTCTTTTTTTTTCATTTTCCACATTATGGAAATGAATCCTACTATCACACATAGCTCGTTGAATAGAGGAGGAGATGAATGATGGTGTCCTCCATTGAGTTTTGGGTGTTATTAGCAGTAGCACGATGGATATGCATGTGGGGGAAAAGAGTGAGGGGAAATGAGAGTGAGAGCCATGGCTGCTGAGCTCATCACTGTACTTGCATGACGACAGCGTGATCTAAATGCACAAGCGAGAAATGATTATGCTGTTGACAAAAATATAGTGAGGACTCCAGGATTACAGATGTAGATGTAGTCTCATCTTTGTAATCCAGGAGTACTAACAGTGATGTGGCCTGTGGGGGAAAAGGAGTGCATAATAAATATTAACAGTGAATTTGCACGGTATTAAAATGAATAGTATATTGTACGTATGTATGGTCTTCTGTTTGCATATTTTGGTTGGAGATTTAGCAATAAAATTGAATAAAGCTTGTCTCCTACTAGTGCTCTTTGATTTCCTAACCGTCTTTTGTTCTGTGGCTTTCATGTCTAAGCTTTTATGTCTATGTAATAAGTGGTTATAACTCCTTTAAAGTCAAGGCCGGTTAATCCATTATCTAATAAAGAAAAATGTACGGTCTCCTGGATTACACATGTAGTCTCATGTCTAGATTTTTCGATTCCTTTGATAGCTGTGTGCTGATGAGTGATGTTACTATCAATCGTGTTATAGTTAATCGAGAGCCTTCCAAAAATTTATCATCTTACAAGTAAAAGGGACAGTTTGTTTTAGGAAGATAAGACAAATGATGAAATTAGATCAATTATTTCAAAATTTTATTTGGTCGACCAATAGCAAAATATATTAGAAATCCGAGGTGAAAGGAGCATCATTTTTTGCCTTTCTCCTAAAAGATGCAGATTTTTTTTTAAGGACAGCGTCAGAGGTAAAAGGGCACATGATTCACACAGCATATTAAAAGAGTATTTTTTGGCCGCCAATCGGCGTGCAAATTTATCTATAGATAAACTGTAAAGCAGACATCAGCTTTGGCCAAGTACCAGTCCAAGATCAAACAAGAGGACAAGTAGCCTTTGTTTAATGAACAGATTAGAGGAAATACAATTTGCTGATAGCGACCAATGAACCAAAGACATGTGCCCAAACATCCAATGCAACAGGTCAGGGCATATGGATTTATATTCTATTTTATTTTAAATGGTAACAGTTACTGCTAATATTTGTCACGCATCTGTTCATTTTTCAGATGGTGGGCCAAACCGATCGGTGCTTTTCCCTTTGTGCACATCCAGCAGTGAAGCAAACGGAAAAGGCAACTAACCGTCATCAGTTCATCACAGCTATTCATATTCCTTTGCATACTTTCTCAAGTTTGACCTACAATTAGAAGTGTTTAACAGAATCTGACCTGTAAAATCCTACGATTTTATTGAACACATCATACTCCAGCTTCCTTTAGATAACATGTTCCCCGGAGCTTCCTTTCAAAGCTGACAACATCAATTATCATGCAGAGTTGCTACCCACTAACATGGATTTACAAAGGATAAATTAATCATTCTGATGATAAAACAAAGAAAAAATATATACAGCTGTTCCAACAGAGTTATCAATTCAGAATATACATCTGAAATTGTATGTAACATATATAGTCATAGATAAGATAGAAATCTGTTACCAAGGTTCCTTGAACCTCACCAGCCAACACATCTCCATGTGGGGAGGTGCAGTGTTTGGTGATAATTTATCCTAAGTACCATGAATGCTGGTACATGTCTTTGACCAATGCCATTGTGCCCTGCTTCCTAGTGCATTGACAACCATACATAAATTTAAATTTGATGGCATATGGCTTTGTCTTCAATGATAATATTCTACAGAATCACATGCGACTCCATGATTCAGAGTGCCCCATGCTTCTTTTTTTGGGGGGCAAATATACATTCCCCCTTTCTGTATGTCTGTGTGAATGCTATCTGAAGCTTAACAAATCAGATTATCAGAAAGCCCCAGCCCCATGCCCCCATCAGCATAAGATGTTACTTCATATGCACTGTTCAAGTTCTGAACATAACTCTCCTCTTAATTTGCAGGTATTCTAAAATTGATGGTTCTTATACCTATGTTTTTTTTTGCCATAGCATAACTTGACAAGTTATTTGAATCATTCATTTATTCCTCCAGTAACAATTGATTGTTTGACTGTATATCAGAAAAAGCTCAGAAAGGCGACATTCCAAAATTATCTGCAATACCTACTTGACATCAGGAAGGGCACAGTGAAGTGAAGGGCATACACAGCCATGGTTTTCTCATGTTTTCTAGTTTCTACAGAAGATTAACCACACAGAGAGCAGGTCATACATCAGGTATGTCAACGGTTCCAGTCTTCGAGTCAGGTGGTGTCATGTATTGCCATACAAGGCCTAATGTGCTACCCATTATGTTCATGACGACAGCCGAAAGTGCAGCTGGCAAGGCGACCAAGGGAGAGGAGAAATGTGCAGTTGCTAATACAACCCCTAAGGATGAATTCTGCATCCCTACCTGCAATTCAAAAAGGAATACTATTAATCATATTGGAGATAACCATCCATAGACTAATTCTATTCATGCCAGTTTGAACTGAAACAAGATCAAGTTGAAAACATTACATATATACACATGATCAAGGCCATAAAATTAATTTTTAAAATCCATATTTAAAGGTTGGTATTAGTATGAATATGCTTTGCACTGTGGGGGATGTACCAATATAAGTTATAGGAAATGGTTATATATTTTTCTGGTTATTGACTCAGTGCTGAGAATGGTTAGATATTGTCACGTTTAGTGTTGATTTCTTCCAAGCAATGTAAACCATCTGATTTTCTTAGTGGAAGTGTGCTTTTACATAGTTTAATAAGACTTTGCTTTTAATGGTAATAGAAAATTGGCAGCTTTGGAATGCTACGGTCTGTGTTTCTGATGATGATAAATTAGTACTAGCTTTGGTAATTGCTCATCAGATTGCATACCTCAATGGATATTGCCCTCCTTTGTCTTTCCTTAAAACCACCTATAGCTGCTGTCAAGTACCTATGTGTGGTAAAACAATCAGAAATCTGGATGTATAGATACTATTCTACTACAACAAACATCCATAACATTTTAGTTGAATTAAGGGAAAGATGAAACCTCACAAGTTGTGCCCTCACAGTTTTTCTTATACAAATATCCTCCTATTCATACAGCAAAAACTGTAATTCCTTTCTATAAAAAAACTATAGCAAACAGTTCGGTGCTCACCCAACAATGAATCCAGCAAAATGCAGCAAGAAGACAGACAATATCACAACCCCGGTATCCCCAGAAAATAGGTTTCCGCTACCATAAGATGCATCAGAAATTGTTGATCTCAGTCGTACAAAGTTCTCAGAGAATACACTGTCAGCAGGAAAATTGTTAAAAATATGTGCAGTTTCAGCTGTTCAAAATCCAGTAACATAATATGTTAGAAGAACTCAAACCTGCATGCCAGAAGTGATGAAGTTAAGACTGCCAGAAGAGGGGCAAAAGGAGTAACAAATTTGACTATTGATGGAAATGCACTTTGTATAGATGAACCTAATAGGATCGGAGCAACAACCACCTAAAGCGGAAAGTAGAATGTTAGAAAAAGGTTGGTCAGACTCTACAATGAACCAGCAGCCTCAGAATTTCACCTGCAGAGTACTCAGAGAAAGCTTCACCGCATCCACTGGAACATAAGCACCAGCAAGAATTTTGGTTAACAGTGGAGTAAGGAACACTGCACCAAGAGTGCTGCACACTGTCATGACGATTGATAGTGGAACATCACCTTTAGCAACTAAAGTCACCTGAAGCACTATATAGAAGAAATAGGTCAATGCATAATAAAGAAAATCCAGGGAATAATTTCTTTTTCCAGAACATGCAAAAGATCTGTGTGCCTTTTCATAAGGAGGCAACCCAAGGTATTATAGAGGAATCATGATTCATGAACAGCGCAGGGGGCAATTCCACACTTGGCAGCTAACCGCAAACACCAAGCATTTTGCGAAATTGGTATTTAGTCCCAACGCTTCCCAAAATATTCCTAAAGTTTCTTTGGCCATGTGGAAATTAACAGTTCTCCTACGAAAGCATAATGGCATCATCCACACACATGGCACACTCTGCCACCAACCAACCTTGGATAAGACTCACAGGCATCAATCTTAGCAAACAGCTGATTTAGGACGTTTATTACTAACTAAAGAGAAAGGGCAAGAGAGGATCTTCCTGTCTTGGTCCTATAACATGAATATGTTTTCTTTCCTTAGCCTATCATTGAGCAAAATTCTGGTGGGGCTGTATAATGAACAGTGCCATACAGCTACACCATCGCTCGCTAAAACCTTTGTGTGTGAGAAATTACCAAAGGAAATGGTCAGAAGACAACAGTCAAATTTCATGCAATGGCCAATTTTAAAAAGATGCTAGGACCTACGGATACAATTCTTATCAAGAAGTTTCACAATTATTAGTTGAACCATCATCATTTTATCTTGAATGGAACAGCCTTTTTGTTTAATTAAGCATATTTGACTCATGCCGTATACACTTGGAGAGCTATAGGTTCATAAAGTCAGGAAACTAAGTAGAAGAAAGAACTTATGTAGGAAAACCTATAAGAACCACCAAGAGTAAGTTGGTTGCTCAAGCCAGTTAGTTGCTCCTTCGCCACTCATAATCATAGTTGGGGACCAATAATTAGCCATACACATTTGACCTTAATCCTAGTTGGGAGTTCAAATTTCAATGTTTGATTGTACAAACAGCTAAAAGACTCAAACAATCGATTATTATGTCTATTTTTTCGGGAATAATTATTATGTCTATTTGAATTCTTGAATTGCTTGACCACGTATCTTTTGATCCTTCAGTCGACCTCAGTGAGTAAACAATCATACGTGAAGTTCCTCCAAGTACACAGGCTAGTCCAGAGGAAAAATTCCACTCTAAACTATGCAATATAAGTTAAAAACGAAGCATGAATTTCTGAGCTAGTTTGACAATCTTACCACATTGGATGCAGTTCCACCAGGACAGCATCCTAGCAGAATCAGACCAACTGATAACGCTGGGGAGAGCCCCAGCACCCGGCTAACGATTGCTCCAAAGGCAGGCATTATGGTGTACTGCGCAGCACACCCAAACAATATCTGCAGAGGCCAAAAACACAAAAGTCACCTCCTTTCCTTGGATTCACCACAATTTGGGATCTTTGTACTGACGGACACAAATCAAAATTTGATAGGGGGAAATGACAGGCAGAATTACTACAACTAAAAGAAATGGCGAAATTTGCAGGGTAGGATATTTCTTACGGCGAGGGGCCTCTCGCGGAGGAGGGCCAAGAAGTCGCGGAGCTCGAGGGTGAGGCCCATGGCGAGCATGATGAATCCTAGGGCGAACGTGTAGGACCCCGGCGCCAGCTCGACGAACCACCCGAACGTCTCCGGCCGCGCCACGGCCACCGCCGCCCCCGCCGTCACGTAGGCCGGGTACAGCCCCGCCGCGGCGGCCAGCGCCGATTGCCACCGGGGCACGGCCGGCGGCGGGGTAGGGACAGCGCGGCATCGTTGCGGGACGGCGAGGCGGCGGGTGGGGTAGGAGGAGGAGGAGCATGGCGGCGGCGCCGGGAGGAGGCGGAGGCGGAGAGGGAGAGAGAGGAAGGGAGCCATGGATGGCGCGGCGGTTGGGCGGTGGGCAGGGGGAGTTTGTGGTTTTTGTCGGGTTCGCGCGCGCCAACGACGCGCGGTGGCCGGTGGAAAAATATCGCTTTGAAGAAAAGCAAAATTGATACCATTCACAGCACTATCGTCAGGTTTCTCCTGTTCCCGTCTACTGTCTACATTGATTCGTTCTTGACCCTATCCTGCATGTGAGATGGATTTTTTTCTTGCCTTCTTCCCTCCCAACCGATCCTCACTCACGCGGATGCTCGCGGAAGCAGAGCTCGCCGCGCCACTTGCCTGTGCCGCCGCGGCCTGCGCTACATCCGGCCGTCGTTGCCACAAACAAACAATGGGCAACACATCTCCGGCAATCTTCTCTTCATGTCTTCTGGCCACCACAATGCCACAACCATGAGTTTCACCCTGCGAGGGGAAACTCATGCTAGGTTGGATCAATAGAGATCAATAGACGGAAAACATATAGAGGCGACGGAAGTGCTACAGATGGTACCAGAGAGAGATTTTAAATGCTATTAAAGTGAACGTTGAGTTTTTGGTGCTATAAAACCAAAAACTATAATATAGAACCAATTTTGCACGGGGGAGTGCTATAAGGTAATGCAATGTTGTGAACAGGGTGTTAAGCCATCATCTTCCTGATGTAGTCTAGGCTTAATGTAATTTGTGATTTTTAATGGATTTGAAAGGATTATGGAGAAGGCTCAATCTACCCCAATTGTTACTCTCGCTTGATTTTCTCCCCCAAAAGCTATTTTGTTGTATAGACCTACCCAATCAGGCCCAGGTTTCTCCCTCTGTGCACGTGGAGATATATGAGTTGGCATGTTTTAGTCGACGTGGACCTGCAACATGCAAGATTAACCAAGTTGGGCTTGTCCAACATGGTTTGGTTGCACCCCTAACCCGAGCTCGACGTGCATGGTTTGGTTCTAATTAGTGTCGTATTGTTTGTGTCGATAACCTTTAGTCTCCGTATGTACGGAATGGATTGCGTTACAAACCCCTTTCAGTGCGTTGAGTTAGATCGCGGCTCTCCTTAAGGGTTCTGGAAATTAAACTAGGAATTAGTTGCCACCTCTCCCTAACACTCCTTTTATTTGCATTGGTGGGGCTTGGGGGCAATTCAGATAGGGTTAGTTTGTTATGGCTATTAACACAATATAGCCTTTTCTTTCTTTTACGTGAGGAAAAAGGTGGAATTTTGTCTTCTCCCTAATCTTTATCGACAGTGGACCTGATAAATCAACTTAACATATACTCCTGACATACAAAAGTCATTTTAATTAAGAACCTAGTTGTCCTACATGCATAGTAGTAATATGAAATTTGAGGGCTTTAGTACCACTCTTTACATAATATCTAATTGTTTTCTATATTTATAATTAAATAAGTTAACAATATTTTCTCAATAAAATTACTACTCCATCCAAAATATAGCAACATTAGCCTAGATTTGATATTTTTGTAGCTCTGCAAATCTGATTAGGAGGTTTGTCTAGATTTATATTACTAAGAAGTGTCTAATTGGAAGTTGCTATATTTTTACGATAAAGTGAGTAGTTAGCAATATAATTTTTCTCTGAGAAACACAGACGCACCCTCACTCTTAACAGTGCACTATGTTTATTTAATGTACATGATGGTTCTATTATATAAGCAATAGTGCAACACTACAACACTTGTACTCCTAGTTGCCGCATCAAGTTATATAAACCACAGGTATATCAACTCTTGAATGCCCAAAATTATATTATAAAATTTGTGAAGTACTTACTCCAAAATTCAAATATTACACTATAGAATCATGAATTCATAAAAAAAAACCCGTAAGTTCAATGATCCTACATCTGCACGCCAAACTCTTTTTATCCAACTCTATCAATTCACCCTTTCTCTTCTTCCTTAGTCTACCCATAGGCTCTTTAATTAATTATCTGGCCCACGAAAGGATGCACAAATCTTAGAGTGGAATTAACAGCCAATAATTGGATTGAAATGAAAAAAGAAAACCGTCAAAATTACCGATGTATGAGCAAAACCGTTATGTTGTATTATAAATAACTTGTAGTTTTTGTTTTTATTTCGTTACACGGAAATATGGAATACGCACATGTGAACACACACCAGTAAGCTCGCACCCTGCGAGCACATCCTTTTAACACATTTTAAGGGACAACGGTCCAATGAATCGATGAACATCACTAAATTTCTATCAAAAACACCAAAATTTCTAGAAACAGTTTCACCACACCAAATGATATTACCATACTCGATCAATTATATGCCAAAAAAGAAAAATCTCATGTTTCCCTCCTCGGCCAGAACGGAGAGGACCACGTCTAAAAAAACAACTAGACTCAAAGGCCTGATCTACTCTCCACTAACCAGTAGTATAATCAAGCTGGTATAAACAAGTGCTCCCATGTGCTAAGCACCTGCGTAACCTGCATTACTGCCCAACCAAAGAGACGGCAAGCAAATCAAGCTGAGACACACCCCCAATCAGAGAGGTCAAACAAAAAACCAGCTAGCTCTAGTTCAAGCAGTGTGACCGAGACTCGAGACGCTCAGAAACCCACCCATTAATCAACCATTTCCCCCTCCATTAGTCACTGACAGCCGACTAAACAAGTTCTTGGTGATCCCCTCCCGATCCTGATCTTGGAATCGAGAGCCCATCCCCAATTAATTTGACTACAGCTCACGCCTTTAGCCCCCCAGCTTCCCGGATGCTTCCTTCCTTCTCCTCCTCTCGTCATCTCGCTCCCCTCCCCTTCTCCTGTTCTTGCCGAGGAGACGACGAGGCGTCCATGGCGACGAGCTGTTCTTGTTCGTGACTCACCTGCTTGATTGATTCGTTGGGTATGTGATCACTGATCAGCAACTTGTAGCTTCTGTTTTGTTCTCATGTAGGAGGAGAGGAGATGAGGAAATTAGTATAAGTGATTTAGTGAGATCTTTGGCCGGATGCTGAATTGGAAGCATCTTGCCGGCCAAATTGTTTTGACTTGTTCTACTGTTCCTGAGTTACTCCCCTTTTTTTGAAATTAGTACTCCGTATTATGGTAGGGAAGTATATAGAAGTTTCCCCCCTTTTGCGATCATGGAGGGGCAAAGGGTGTTCTTGGATCTGAGGCCTTTCCTTCTTGATCATGTAGAAATTTTTCTTCAGGTTAACTGTTAACTAGTTAAGTTTCCTTAAATTATAAGGCTATTATGAAGAACATGGCTACCTTTTCGTCTTAGGATAATCTAGTTCCTGCAGGAAGTGGGAGATTTTATTATTTCTAGATAAGACAGCAATTTCTCCTTTTTTTTGAGGGTTAAACATGTCTTGTCATCAAATTCGGAGGATTCTTTCATCATCTTGCATCCTGGCTTCTGAAAACTGATCGAAGACGGTATCTTTATGTCTTAGCATATTCGTTGAGAGGAGGAATCTTGACCTTTTAGTTCATATAGGCATAGCTTTCATTTCAGCATAGTTGGCTGTGTAAGTGAAAAGGATGGAGCAGATTGCATCATTGCCAGTTTCTTCAAGACTTCAACCAACAAAAAAACAACACCTTTTTTTTGCCCAATAAAAGTGGCAAAAGATTAATTATTCCAATAAAAGAAGAACAATCTTTAAACAGTCTAAGTTTAACCTTGGTTGTTCTTCCCCTGCAGAATTTCAGACGCGAGATCTTCTGTTTCCCTTCCACAGCACATGCGATATTCTTGAGAAGATTTGATATGAATCGCGATCAGGCTGCAAAACTCAGCCCCATGAACCCTCTCTGCTACCCGTTCATGTCAGAGGAAGCTCTCCTCGCCATGGGGATGCCGCCGGCGCCGGCGCCGCCGCCGCCGCCGCAGCTGATGCCGTCAGCAAGCATCCGTCACATGGACTGGAGCCCTGACACGATGCTGAACAACCTCACCTTCATCGAGGAGAAGATCCGGCAGGTCAAGGACGTCATCCGCGCCATGGCCGGCCGATCGTCGGCGACGGCGACGGCGCCGGATCAGCAGCAGCTTGTCAATGCTGATCTGACATGTCTAATCGTCCAGCTCATCTCCACCGCCGGAAGCCTCCTCCCATCGCTCAAGAACTCATCTTTCCTCAGCCGGTCCACCCCGCCGCCGGCCGCCGGAGCCGGAGCCGGAGGAGGAGGAGGCAGTCTCGCCGCCGGCGAGAGCTCCAGCTCGGTTCGGAACGAGGGGAACAAGGAGGAGGAGGAGGAGGAGATGGGTAGCCCTGACTATGAGGAGCTTTTCAGGGGGTGGGCTAATGGTGATGTACTCGCCGCCGGTGACGAGGAGCTTGACGTGAAGGTCGACGCTGCTGACGTGGACGGCGAGAATCCGCCACCGCCGGCAGCGGCGGGGACGTACCAGGTGCATAAACTCTTTTAGTTACTTCAATGAACATTTCTTACAAACTTATTATATACTCCCTCCGATTTCAAATATTAACCGACGTCAAATATTAAAAAAAACCACGGAGGGAGTACATTGTTCCACTTTTTATAGTATTAAGAGAACTTGAATGAACAATCATTTATCTATTACGTATATCATTAAACGAACGATTGGATGTTAGTTTAGTATTGTAGTGTCAGTAACTGAGGTACCACATATATCGTGCGATATCAAGTATTCCTGCGAGATTTTTGTGTGAAATAATTTTGAATTTAACTATACTATAACTACATGTGTGAAATAATTCGTGCGAGATTATATGGCTATAGTGTAAATTGTGTAATTATGTTGGAACTATACCATAACTACATTAATGTATATAATTTTGTATAGAAATTATACGCGATTTAAATACTTGGTTTTGCAAAAGAAAACAGAAGTTATCAGTCATATAGTTTAATTATGCTGTACCTATATTTAAAAGATTTTTTCCTGAGTAACCAAAATCCATTTCTGTAATTACAGGTGCTGCAGTTGGAGGAGGACGAGATCCTAGCACCCCACACACACTTCTGCACCATCTGTGGCAAAGGTTTCAAGCGTGATGCCAACCTCAGGATGCACATGCGCGGGCACGGCGACGAGTACAAGAGCGCCGCCGCGCTAGCAAAACCACCCGTCGTCGTCGGAGAAGAAGAGCCAGAGAGGCGGTACTCGTGCCCATTCGTGGGGTGCAAGAGGAACAGGCAGCATGCGAGCTTCCAGCCACTGAAGACGATCTTGTGCGTGAAGAATCACTACAAGCGGACCCACACCGAGAAGCGCCATGTGTGCGGCCGATGTGGCGCCAAGCGGTTCTCCGTCATGGCCGACCTCAAGACCCACGAGAAGCATTGTGGCCGTGACAAGTGGCTCTGCTCTTGTGGGACCACCTTCTCTCGCAAGGACAAGTTGTTTGCGCACGTGGCGCTCTTCCAGGGCCATGCCCCCGCACTGCCTCCGCCTTCGCCACCTGTGACGGCGCCGACGGGGCAGCGGCGACAAAAGAAGGAGGAGGAGGTGGTTGCCGGAGATGTGGGGTTTGTGTGGGGTGGTGGTGGTGGGGCCTCTACTTCATGTAATGACGACGATGGGCTTCTTGATGTCAAAGGGATAGCTAGCGTTGGCGTTGGTGCCGGTGGTGATGAGTTCTTTTCGCCAGGAGGATTTGGTAGCACCATTGATTTTGGTTTTGGACAGCTCGATGTATTTCCTGGGGATTCTTCGTTGGGGATGCAGATGCTGCTGTCGTCGGAGCAGTTTACCGCAGGTGATCAGGAGGGGAATGGTGAGAAGTGAGGTGCAGAGTTGCTGATCATATCATCTTTTTAGTTTCATGGCATATTGGTATTCTATTACTGTACCTGACTAGGAAGAAGTTATTCTTCCATCTTGTACTATCTTATGTGGACAATTTTTAGAAAATGATGATATGCACCTATATATATGTAGATTATGTTGGGAACTTTTCTTTTGCCTTTTCTTTTACTTTTTCAGGATAATATGGAAGCTAAAAACAAGGGGTAAACATATAAAAGGAACCTGTTAATTAGAGGAATTGGGAAGTGAGAGACATATGCATGAAGTCTTTCAGTAAGCCAAGACCAACGCTATCTTTTCAGCCTAATAGGTCACGTTTTAAGCATTGAAAATTAAGATCAAAAAAACGCGCGGGGGGG